>JAPMLY010003097.1:0-28144 GCA_026401115.1 Tetraselmis chui | reverse complement strand
ATCGACGACGTCGGCAGCAGCTAGCAACGGTCCCACTTCATTCCTCGGTGGCCTCCAGTTTCCACTGCTTCCGTTTGTAAGCAATTGAACTATCGCCGCTGTGAATTCTGGAGTACGGGTAATGCAGCAGTACACGTCTAGATTAATTGATGCAATAAGCAATATCATGAATAAGAGCAATCTGTCAAGAGCGCTGTCCGTTTTTGCTTATATTTTGGCAAAAAGACAATCCACAGGCTTGGCGTGAGTCCATCAGCGCAAATCCAGGGTTAGGTAGGTGGGTGGGTTTTGCGCGCGCTTGATGATGGCGTGTGCAAAACGTAAAGAGTGCGCGGCGTGAGGGGGGCTTAAGCTGCCTAGGAGACGGCACAGCTAGCAACGGCGCCGTCTATGGCGACATCGAGCTAAAAGGTCGTTGGCCGTAAGTCAAATTACAATAAGGGTATTGCGCGATACGCGTGGCGCACTTGTTTTAAGCAAGAGTCCTAACCGCGAGCAAGGTCTACGGGTTCTCCGACATATACGTGAGTATTCAAAACTCTTTATTCAAATCAATATGACCATTTCTCCAACAGCACGCTTTGCGATGATTCGAAGCCAAAGCTTGATTGTGCAACCGCCAACCTTGCATCACAAAGGCTAAGGATAGTATGGCGTTAGTAATACACCGTTGATAGCACCAACATTGCGGAATGCCCTTAACTGCTCATTCCATCGACGTTCCATGTTATGGCATTTATATCTGCATGATATGATAAACAACGTTATCGGTATCTTAATAATCATGATGTCAACAAATATCAAAATGTAAGGAACGTGCCATTATTCATCAAAGGCTGCGATGTGTTGATATATCGTCCCAAATATTCATACATCGGCGATTATGTTGGGTAGAAGTACCACCGATGTCGACAGTCCAAATGATCGACCCAACCAACACCGACAATCCGAGACATTCAATATAACAACAACAACAAATCTAAGGTCATATTGACATTATAGAGAATTAAATAACACAGGGGGCGAGAATATTCGGGCGTTGCCACGACGTTACAGATTCTAACCGCTAGATTACGCTTGTCACAATGGTAAAGCACAGACATGCGGTACCCCTATATGACGCGCCAACACTCACAGGTCGTCCACCTTCTGCCTTTGGGCGAGCACAGCTCATGCAACGGTATCTAGACTTTAGCAGTCTAGCATGGTGAACGATCTCTACTAGCAGCACACGGTGTAGCTACTATCAAACCACTTCACACGGTAACTATGGCAGACAATCTACCAAAACACATGTACCCAACAAGGGACGACAGCGAAGCCATCAGAGCGCCATCATATGAAACGCAGTTTGAAGACTTGTATAACCTTGTCAACCAACTGCTCCTGAAGGTAGACGGCCACAAGACGAAACTGCTTGCCCCTAGCAAGCAGCATAGCATTCCGCCAGTACCGGCCGACGTAGTATCTAATAAGGGGGGAGCGTGGACGAGTACGCCACGCTTGTATCTCCTAATTTGACCAAGACCGCGTACATCGACTCGTGCGATCGGATCGACTTACTCCCAAGAGCGTTCCACGACATTTTACCGCCAGTGAGCGCCTCTACACCACGACGCATGTGGACGCCTGAACAAGACGAGACAAACAATTTCCTAACATAAGAAAAACGAATTTCCTTTCGCGACAAATATCGACACCTAGCGTGCTATGGCGCTTACTCTGCAGCCGCGGACGCGGTGCTCGAAACAGCTTTGGCTACGATTCGTTCGACAGCCGCTGCCGCAGCGGAAAGAGCGCAAGCGTGGGATGTCCACGACACGGCCGTTCGAACATACAAGGTTGTCATGACGGCCGTCGAGTCGCGACTTTCCTACATTCGCCGCTGCAAGTTTAAGAAGGCCCTCACGGGAGAGGAGCGAGTCGCCGAGCGCCTCATTTACTCCCGCTTCTTCGACACGCATGCAGATTCAACATGCACCCTCGTCCGAGAAAATAGCCGCTCATGCCGTCGTAGCTCGCCTACTTGCGTAGGCTTTCCCCTCCCTTCGGGGCAAGGGGAAGAAAACTATAGCCACAGCTAGTTGCCGTATGTCTTACATGTCCCGGGCGGCCGCGAGCTGTTTCCGGCACCGGCTGATTCGTAATATACCGCCCGTACCATGCTCTTGTGGTCTACGCGGCCAAGGGATCGCCTATTTTGCATGTATGTTTTCGCGATAACCCTCGCACACCGCCGAAGGCACTCCTGTCGATATTGGGTACCGATGAGGGGAAAGGTTGGATGGGAAAGTCAGATAGAGGCTCCGACCTCAAAGATGCCGGGTACGGACGTTTTAATCGAAATACTCCGCACATGGTTTTTCCGGCGGCGGCCGATATAAAATCAGCGATGCAAGACAGTGCCGCTCCTATCGCCGCGGCTGTCCTCTTCGTTGTTGGTGTCGAGCTCCATCACCTCGATGGCTTTGCTCGACCTCATGAGCAATGATCGACGTCGAGCGAGCGCCCTTCCCTTGCGTTGCTTCCCGGCTATCCTCCGCAGCTCCAACACCCGCGTCCCACCGCTGATCCGTCCGTTGGTCCGCTGATCCGTCCGTCCGTTGTTAACGACCCCGCGGTCAAGGGGAAGGTCGACAAGTTCCCAAGTGCCGTTGTCTCTGAGTGAGGAGTACTCATGTTGCATAGCGGCTTGCCACTGGGGGGCATGAGCGATGTCCAGAGCAGCCCGGTACGATTTCGGTTCCACACACTCTCGGGCGGACGTAAGAACTACGACAATAGGTGATGTGCCGGCATGAGTGTGTGGAGGGCCAGTGATCAGGTCGGGCACGTGGGGTTGCTCGAAGATGTCCTCCTTGGCTTTGCCCTTGTCCGGATCATAACACGTTGTGACAAGTGTTAGTGGGTAATCAAACATGTGGGCCACAAGGTCCCCGTAGCGGAGGGGGTGCGACCGGAGTCAAGCCCGGCGGGGGGCTGAAGGAGGGTTGAGGGTCGGACAATGGGGTGTCGATAGGGTGGGATGAAGGGGAGGTGTCCAGAGGGGGCTCATAATCCGAGGGGCTTGTGATGACCGAGTCAAAGGGGAGGCGCGTGCCGAAGCCCGGGGTATTTTCTTGGAAGACGACATGGACGGAAGTGATGATGCGGCGTGTCTCGGGGTTGTAGACGCGGTACCCAGGGGCGTCAGTCGGATAGCCGACCGTGATGCCACGAAACGCTTCTTCGCCGAGTTTCCGACGCAACTTGTCGGGCACCTCGGCGAAGACGGCGCACCCGAAGACGCGGAACTTCGACGCGTTAGGCGCCAACGACGTAAGGAGAGTGAGGGGAATACCGCCGGTGAGACCGACTGAGCGGTTGTAAGTGCGGTTGCGAAGGTACACAACAATGCTAACAACGCACGACCACGTTGAATTGGGGACGGCCATATCGTGGAACATCGCGGAAGCATTGTCCCGGAGGATGCGCCTGGGTCGTTCAGCTTCGCCGAGCATGTGATGAGCATAGGGGGCAGAAAATTGCACACCGATGCCCATGCGAGCGCACATCTCGCGTGTGACAGCAGCCTCAAAGACAGAGTCCGAGTCGAACTTTAGCACCGGTGCGAATGCGCCTGAATGAGAGTGATGGCGTGCATGCAAGTGTCCGATGACTAGCAAGATGGTTTCCAACTCAAAGCAGGCGTCGTCTTTGGTCTTAAGGAACCTCACCCACATGAAATGTGTGTGGTGGTCGATGACGAGCAGGTAGTAGCGGAGGCCGTGGGGGGAAGGGACATTCACTAGACCCCAAAGGTCAAAGGCCATATGAGAAGGGGACAAGATGGTTTAGCGCAAGCAGTCGCGTTGCGTGGTGCAGCATTGGCCTTGTGGAGCAAGCATGAATCGCAAGAAACATTTTTTACATAGCAGGCTAATGATGGGCTAGTTGGGACACTATGGGTGTGCGGGGCATGTAGGCTTTGCATATGAAGGTGTCCAAACCGGCGGTGCCACAGTACGGGGTCGCCCTAGGCAGTGAGGGCAACAAGGGGACCGCGGCAGCTCGCGTCATCCCGTGAGGAGCTTGGGGGTAGCTCCGGGTTGTGGGGCAGGAGGTGGAGGCCGTTGCCAGACGGCTCCAACACACCCATTCATGTGGGCACCACGAGAAGGCCAGTGAGAAGGTCAGTGTCAAATTCGCCATCCACGCACACCCATCACTCCAAGACACCACAGTACTCTGCACTCCCGACGGCCGCACGGTCACCACCCTTAACGGCCCCCGCGTCCGCCACCTCTACCAACTCTTCCGCCCCGACCTCACGCAGCGTACGTTCGAAGAGGAGGTCTACCACCTCCTCACCCGCCTAGGCTCTCGCTCAGAAATCCCCTCACCCACACCCGCCACCACCACCCGTAATAGATGGGCCACTAGAGAAGACCTACTCACAGCTCTCCGTCACACATTCCACATACAGACAGAACTCTACTCCGACCCCCTCAATAAATCCCTTCACTCCCACACCTACCACACCCTCTACCCCGAAGATATAGTCTTCTCATCTAGCGGCAGCAATGCCCCACACACATGGCAAGGCACCAACGTAGCCAACCCCGAATACGACCACGAATGCATGCGACGTGCCATGGAACACCCAATCACCAGCGCACACCTCACAGCCCCTCACACACCCAGCGCAACCATCCTCATCCTCCCCCGATGGGAACACACACCCTACCGCCACTCGAAATACATCAACTCCCCATACACCCACCACCTTTACACCCTCCCCAATGACGCAAACACCTTCCTACCCCCCGACCAACACACTGGCAACCCCACCCCCACCCCATTCGGGACACGATGAATGGTCGACATATACCTCGTCGCCAACCCCCTCGCACTCTCCACCCTCCCGTCACCCACAGCCATGACCGCACTTCACAACACTCTCGAATCTATCTACGACACTCACCTCCCCAACCCCATCATCACCCCCCCACCCCCACACCTCTTTGACACCTACTCACCCCACTCAGCAGGTATATACCACCTTCCCCCAAACCCAACTCACCCTCTCACGTACCCCCTCCCGGAGCGCGTGCATCTAACATACCCCCCAACCAGCGGTACCCTTGCTTGGAACTGGCAGGACTTTGTATACTCAGACGGCTCGAAAAAAGGAAGCTCGTCCCCCCTCGGAGCAGCAGCCACCCACCCCGCCTCGGACACCAACATCAAAATCATGGTGACCTCTACCCCTCCCTCACACACAATAAATCGCGCTGAATTAGCCTGCATAGATATAGGCCTCCAACTTGGCCGCACCCACCTCCTCACAGACAATGCGTGCTCCCTCCGCCTCATACAAGGCTACTTAAACTGCCCTTCCGCTTATAGACACAACATTCACCGCGACACCCTCTTATCCATCACACACACCCTCAAAACCCGCTGCGACGCAGGCATCCGTACACACCTCGGCAAAATCAAAGCCCACAACCACTCCCTAGGTAACGACCTCGCAGACACCCTCGCCAACCTAGTCGCGGATGGTCACCCACCCGACACTACATACACCACAGGTTCCGAGGTCACGATAGGCCACTGGACCTGGCCATACACCCTCATTCCACAAACCCTAAGAGACCCCATACCCTTCAGATACACCAACCTCAAAGCTGACGCACACACCTACAGCACCAAACACACACACACACCTCTCTCGCAGACAACCAAACACGGTGCCCTCCTCGCCCGCGCCGCGAAGGACGGCGCCGATTTCTCTTACCACAAAAAACACTCAACCCTCACAAATATCCAGTTCACACACAAACAAGAATTCATGTGGGGAGTCTACAACACCCGCCTACTCACTCATAACCCCACCCTGCGCTGCCCCCTATGTGGCCAATTCACTAGCAACGGCCACATGGCCGGTAACTGCCCCACCATGTCTGGCCTAAGATAGGACCGACACAACAGCGCGCTGCAACTCGTACTCTCCCTATTGGAGCGCCGCAACGCAGGACGCTGGGAAACCATCACCGCAGACTTCGGTAACAAACCCATAAAATCCTTTGCTTCCCCCTCTCTTGCCCACACTCCGCTTGACTGTCACCCACCCCACCCTACCCACATGCCCACCCGCCTTGTTGACGCTGACGAAGGTCTCTCACCCGACTCCCTAACCTCGTGTCCCGCCATCCTCCCACCTGAGATCCTCCCCCCCGCGCTACGACCCCCCGCACACAAACCCGACTTTATCCGCCTCCTCGAACCTCGGTTCGTTGGCCACACGAACGGTAGCCGCCGTTACGCATCCATAAAAAAGATTCAGATAGGGAAATGGAAGTATTGCACGGACAACAACCTCTCCCACACAGCTCACCTCATACGTGCCAAATACACACCCCTTGCAAACGCCATCCGCAGCCACTGGCCAGGCACAGTGGTTGACATCCTCCCCATTGCCATGAGCCGCACAGGTACACCGCACTCCTCCACTATCATGAGTCTCACCTCCCTACTCACCGCCCGCACCGACCCCCCTGATAAACTCGTCTCCAAAGCACGCCTCGACACATCTCGCATCCTTGCACAACTCCACACGCATACTGTCCAATGGCTGCATCACCTCCTACTCATATACCGCATCAAGTCCCGCACGACCTCCCGCCGCGCCTCCGCACATTGCACCTTCGCACGACCCTAAATGCACGCAGCCCTCGCCTCTTCTTGCACACCTCCCCGGGGGGGAGTAAAACCCCCGACCCCCATCGGAGAGGTTGGATCTAGGTGGTTAACGGTCTAGCCCTGACTTGTAAGTTCCCTGTATGGCATAGTTGGGAGGGTCCAGAGACAGCAGCCGACGCATCCGGCTTTTGGTGAAAAACCGGCGCATACGGTACATGTTGTAACACAATTTCAATTTCATGTTGTGGTGAAGATAGGGTCCGAGAGTCGGGCCCTACCGAAGGCCGAGTAGTGATGTGGGTTGATGCTGCGTGTGCAGGTCGCGTGGATGTATGAGCCACGGTGATGAAGCGTTTGTTTGAGGGGGATAGTGGTTGTGCCGTTCGTGGAGCTGAGGATGCAATACATCTCCGTGGTGAGGGATATCTGGATGGTGGTGGTGATGTTGGGAAGGAGAAGGGGTGGGAGCGATAGTAGGAACCGTCGGTGGATTTTTGGGGGGATGTAGGTCGTGTGAGGTCAAATGGTAAGGGTGACGAATATTGGGATTGGTTGTGGAGACTGATATATTCACGTGCGGTTTGGTGGAGGAGTGTGGATAGCCAATGCGAAGGGGGGATGGCACCGTCAGCGTCGATGCACGGGAGGGAGAGTGATTGTTGTGATTGGATGAGGACTATGGTGAGGGAGGTGGCCGCCCATGAGGTGCATGGGATGTGGCACGTGAATGAGGGGTTGATGGTTATGGTATGAATTGGGTGGGTGCTAGGGGGTACTGCGGTGTGAAATGTACTTGGTGGGATCTGTATCTTAACATGCTCTGATTGTGAATGAATGGGGAATTTGACAGTTGGAGGATATTACCCTGAAGGAAGAGGGGTTGGGCCCTAAATGAAGAGGGGTAATTCTCGATCGGGTTGGGCTCGCGTCGACAGGCTGGAAGGCGTCCGCAAACATGAGGAGTAAATGTGTGGTTCAAGGAAGTCCTCCATCTGGGTGGCTTGGGTCGGCGAGGAGCCGCTATAGACGGTGGTCGGCTCAACTGCGAGGCGGTTTGTGAGGAGATCATGTACGAAGGCTGTAGTTCCTTGGCCAGAGAGACATATGAATAGGGGGGTGATTCTTATGCGACAGCCCGAATTTTCGGGGACCGTCGCAAAGCGAATAAACTGAATTTTCTGCTGACTCAAATCGTTCATGAGGTGAGGTTAGTGGCTGCGCGAGGTGGTGCCGGACCGCCCGATCGGAGTTCACGTCCGTGTGGAGCGAGGTGATAAAACAAACCCACCGCCGTGCATGAGGTGGGTTTGTCCATGCGGACTTCATGGTAGCCCGCATCTAGGTTGTGGGGGAGTAGGGTGTGATATGTGTGTGGGGACATGGTCGGGCTGTCCGTTCGAACGGTGGAGGCCGTCCAACGCGTGCTGTGCGCTAGTTCCCAGTCGATTGTATTTTTCCGAGCGGGCCGTAAGGTTGTCGATCTTATCCCGCCTTTCGAGAAGCCAACGGCGTACAACAGAGCATGTAAAAAGCAACGACTCCGGTAGGTTCGTCGATTCCGGAAAGAAAACTCTGTGTATCAAGGAGCTGGTGAGTTCATGGTGGGGTGGAGTACTGAAATGTGAGGTGGTAAGAGTTGATTGCGTGAGCCAAGAGGTCAGCGGCCCGTCCTAGGTGAGTGGTTGACCGGGGAGCACAAAGGACCAAAGGTGTTTGTAGGCCTCTACCATGGGCATGCTCTAGTGTTATACCCAAATCGTTTTCGGCGTTGGGGAGCTGGGGTGTTGTTATGAAGTGAACAAGCGGGTGTCATGCGAGGCGGCTCCGGGGGGTGGAATGTAGAGTCGTGGGCCGATCCCGCATCAGAGCATGCTTGCATGTAGTGGGGAGGTTTGAGTTTGAGGATGTCATGTTCGAGGGTGGCGGGCCAACAATTACAGTTAATGGTGGGTTGATGGTAGGTGGATGTGGTAGGTTCGTGGTGGGGTGTGCGTGTTGGCGACACACGACAAGGTACGATGGGGCCTGGGTTTGATGTTCGTTTGCGGCGAACATGAACGTCCGGACGCTTGGCTTGGCGCGGTGTGGCGCCGCGTACCCGTGGAGGGGGGCTTTTGAAGTCCATGAGGAATGTTACGGTGGCGCAGTACTGTGGGTGATACGCGATCATATTTTGATGTGGGTGGCGCGAAATCTGTCGGGGGGCAGGATTCAAGTTTTGGAAAGCTGTGGCTTGCTGTGTGTACCGTCTCGTGTGTCTACGGATCCACAGATAGGGTTAAGCATAGCTCAAGGGGGGAGAGATGGATGGCGCTTGTTGTTCAACGGGCCCGGTGTCCACCAGTCTGCCGCTCATCGGGTGGCCAAGCCCTGAGGGAAGAGGGTCGGTGCGTAAGCTCATTCGAGCGCCCGACTCATCCATGCACAACGGCTCAATAGTATTAAAGTAGTACTTTGAAATTTATCACGGTGTTAAGTGACGGTTGCGGGCCAATCTGGATATCTTTTTTCTGCTCATCCTCATCCCCATAAAACGAGTTTGGGGAGTACCCCTCGCGAATAATGAGATCAACGAAGTCAGGGCTCAACCTCAACGCGTTAAGCGTTAGTAAGTTCAAGTGCGCGTCGTCAAACAACAAATGGAATTTCCGTTGAATTTCTCCCTCATACGGATCATCGCCATCCCAAAATAATGGAACTGTGGCATGATGAACAAAGCTAAGTCTCCGATTTAGCGGATCAGTTTCATTTAAGGCTCCTTTGCGGTACGCAATTGTCGTCTTGCCCACAAACGGCTGCAAGTTCCGCATGTAACGAGCTTGACACTTAAATACTTGTTGTTCGGCTACCTGAACAAATACCCGCAGTATGTCGTGATCGTTTACGACAAGGAACTATGAGCAACCTTCAAGTTAACACCTTCAATGCTTAAGCGCTTCACATACGGCCAAGGCCTCTGAATCATGGGCGGGGTAAAGCTTGCCAAGCTCAGCTAGATTAAGCTTACGCGCATAGTAAAAGATTGGTTGAAGTCCTCCTTCTTGATCTTGCAACATGACTACCGCAGTCCCCGCGTCAAAGCATACATAGCCACTGTGATCTCCTCGTCCGAGGCGACCTCCGAAAGGATCAAACATGGCGCGGAAATGAGCCGTCACTTGAAAGTCTCAAAGACTTCCAAATAGACATACGTCAGCGTAACTTTCTATAGCTTGGATTTCCATAGTAAGTCCGTCGATAGGACGCCCGCCGGCGGCGTAGCGGCGGTGGCCCCGGAGGGGCGTGCGCTCGCAGACCCCGCGGCACCTACCTCTACCTCCAGGGGGTGTGCGTTGGTAACCATGTAGCCGTGCCATGCTTTGCACGGTAGCAAAGTGAACGAGGTATTGGAAGCTGCGATCCGCGTGATCAACACTTCTCGGGAAGCCATGTACGGAGAGTTTTGGAGATCATGATATCCGTATTGCACCATTAAGATCTCCCGCTCGGCCAGTCCGATGTCTTTTTTCGCGATTGAATACTCTCGCATACTCTCCCAATAAGGAAATGGGGGCGGTGCATGTGAAACATTTTTTGGCGAGAAGGGTGCGGACAGATCCGTGGTGAGGCGCGGGTGTTAGAGATGGCGGCGGACAGTTGGGAAGTAGCGCCAAGGAAGGGAGTTCGCTTTACGTCGACCAACACTCATGAGGTCGAGCATAATCATCTATGTGGGTGGAGCTTGACCTAAAGAGCGAGAAGGACAGCCGGGGCGAGAGGAGCGGCACGGTATGTCGGCACGGATATTAGATCGACCGTCACCGAAAAACCATGTACGGAGGGCTTGGTTAAAACTTCCGAGCCCGGCATCGTTGAGGTCGGAGCCCCGATGCGTCTTTCCCACCCAAATTGATAAAGTGTTTTTCATACTCGTATCGTCGCAATAGACCATGGTTGTCCATGTATGATTTATATTATGTTGTTAATGCCGACCGACATGGGTGGACAAGGAGACCCCACGGTGTAAAACCCTATTCCTAAGACCTAGATGACAGTACTAGGTACGCTTTAAGAAAGCAGCCGATTTATCGGTACTTGTTGCACAAAAATTCTGATTCGTGATTTATAATTTCCGTCCATAATACAGCCGTAAGGATGGTAAAATAACGGATGAACTTGGCGTAGAAGTTGCATAATTGCACACAGCTACGAACTCCCTTATGCGTCATAGGCACTGACCAATCTTTATTTGCTTCGACTTTCTTGGTCGACCGAAACTTGTTGTTCGACACAATGTAACCCAAGTACTCCATGTTATGAAGACCGCAGAAGATTTTTTATGTCGCAACTTCAAGCCCTCCTCATATCTCTGAAGTACAATACGCATGTGCTCGAGGTTCTCCTCCATACTTCGACTATAAATGCATACGCCATCGATGCAGACAAAAACAATCATGTGTGTCGAAGGGTTACACGGAAGTGCCATCACCGGGAATCGAACCCGGCACCTCCGTGTCCGGAGCCGTACGCCGTAACCAAGTACCGCGCCAAAAAGTCGGTACCCATTGGGGATATGTCTCATATATATACCCCCGTACTGCCCGAGCAACGGGCTCCCGCAGTACATCCACTATTGGCGAGAAAGTAGGGCCAAGACTCCCCCGGAGTACAACGTACGGATGTGTCCATTATCGTGCCCACCATGGGGATCTCACAACAATGTGTAAAAAGTTGCGCGGGATCTTATTCATCATCCGCTGAAACGTAGCATGAACGTTGCACAATCTGAAAGGAATGGCTACCCACACCATCATACCAGCACGTACCTGAAACGTTGTCTTGTGGACGTCCTCTTCACGAACTCGAACTTGCCAAAGGCATGCCGCTAAGTCGAGATGAGAGTAAAAATTCGTGTCCTTCAGCTCATCGGCTGTATCGTCCACATGCGAAAACGGGTTTGCATTGTTACACGTAACCTTATAAAGGCCACGGTAGTCAATACACTGTGGAATACACAGTCGAAGCGAGCCATAAGCTTTGCGCACAAAGGGAATACGCGAGTCGAGCTCGTTGCGAATCGGGCGAATTAAGGTGGCCTCCACTGCGTCTTTAAGTTGTCGATTCAAGTCAGCGTGCTCCGCATACGATAATCTGTGAAGGCGTTGACGTTTCATCGGGACAAATGTTTCAATGGGATGATTCCACTGTCGGCTTACATGCGGCGAGCCCTCATGTTGTAGTAACTCCGGAAAGTCGCCGTAGAGCAAAGTTCGGAAGTCGTTGCGTTGTCTTGTAAAAAGTTCCTCTTTTGTGTGAAACTCTGCCGGTTGTCCCAGAGATGGCGTGGCGTTAATCACGAGAAGTCAACGTTAACTCCTTTGCTTCGGTGGGATTTGCGCCAGAGCTTTTAAACCTTACCGGCTGACACTCATGACGACTTTATGCAGTCCGGGTGTCCATAGCAATACCGTCTTTTAAGGCGAAAACACGTGTCGTACTGAATTGTACATAGGCTTGCTTGTCCTCCAACCATGGCAAATCGAGCACTAGATCAACAACGTGTAAATCACGTCAAAAGTAAAACTCCGTCAAAACCCGTGTTAAGCCAGCTCAAATGAAATATCGCAAAGTGTCGAAGACGTCACACGTTGTCCGTTGGCAAGTCGAGCTGGGGTCTTGACCTTGGACTTTTGTGTTGGGAGCGAAAAGTGTCGTACGAAGTTCTCTAACAATAAGTCAAGCGTCGCAACGAAACTAAATAATCCAGAAATGAGATGTCCATCATCAAGAGTTTTCACGTTCAGCTCGATTCGAATCAAATGACGAGCTTCGGTTAGGTCTATCAACATGGCGAAAGCGTGCGGGGAGAAATGTCAAAGCGTGGCGATGGACTTTGTAAGTGTCTCTCCTAATTCGCGTACCAATGAAGGTTTATAACGTACAATACGGTATGTAGCCGGGGCTAGGTCGTAAAATTCGCAATCAACGTCGACTAACCATTGTTGAATTAGCCATGGAGTCCATGGACCATACGCTGCGGCATCTTGCTTGGCCGGGTCCTCCACCGACTGGCGAGTAAACGGTTGTGGTTTCGCATGAAACTCTTGATACAACTTCCATTGTCGAATAATCTCATTGAATTTAGCCCATTTCGGTAGAACAAACACTGCCATTGTGGATGTTGGAGTTGTACCCCTACAACTCTCGAAGTGGGGTGCCATATTATCAGCAAGTTCCCATGGTGGATTAAAGAGCACCTTCTCTCCACTTAAGTATATCTCCCAAAGATAGTCACTCGGCGAAAAGTGAGGTAAGTCACCATGCGAGTTAAGACTCTCGTCGTGTGCACAACTCTCCAACGTGAAGTCGAATCGTGCGTACATGGATTTGAAAACATAGTCAACCAGCTTCCAATCAATCGAACGTGTAGTTGCTACATATCTACGATTGTTTCTTTGCTTGCTGTGTTGACGACGTCTTGCAACACAAACCGCATGTGTTCGAAGTGAAGTCAATGAAGGTGTCGAGGTTGTACCTACGCCACTGTCGCTAGCATTGTCGCACGATGGCAAGAATATGCAGTGACGTGTTTGCAACTTATCCGAATATCAGCCATGCCACCATAGTTTCTGCATAGAGAGCGTGCCAACCGACTGATTGCCCTTACGCACAAGGCACTTGAAGACACGATGACCCTTTTAGTGACACTTAACGCAAAGTCCCTCCTCTTGGTGTCGTCTACGCTCCTCAGTAATTCGAGTTGTAGCGATGGCACTGAAATCCACTCCGCTAATGTTTAAAGGAGATCGACCTCCGGCTTCTCGATTGTCACGGCAACGCCTTAGACCAAAGCCTTCACCGCGATGGTATCGCTTAGAACTTTGAGTGTCGGTGCTGTGAGACGACCGTTTTTTTAGCGAGTCAGTTACAT
Organism: Tetraselmis chui; assembly: GCA_026401115.1. Taxonomy (NCBI): domain Eukaryota; kingdom Viridiplantae; phylum Chlorophyta; class Chlorodendrophyceae; order Chlorodendrales; family Chlorodendraceae; genus Tetraselmis; species Tetraselmis chui. Next base: position 14,550 of record JAPMLY010003097.1, on the reverse strand, counting down.
CCTTGGTTGTTTGCTTGGGGTGGTGCATTCCTCGCACGGCCCATAATATGAGGTGAATCAATTACGACATCGTTGATAAATTTTTGTAGCTTCACGAGCGGCATGTTGTAGCCCTTCTCTTGGGGTGGAAAGAGACTTAGCATGAGTCTAAAGCTAAAAATTCGCCAATCCATTGATGAAGCGAACGCATTGGAAGACAGCCGTAATAGGTTGTCGAGACCTCCGAGGAAAATCGTTGAGTTGCTAGTGTAGTCAGCGTAAATGAGCGAGCCTTGCGTAAGTCCAATCATGGAATAAATCGCGCAATCCCGGATGTTAGTAGCGGCAGTAGGGACATCTTACGTATCTCTCCAAACAAAGACTCAAAAGGGTCTTGAATGGCACTCTACATCTACGAGCCGCGTGATGCTCAAAGGTCCTAAACATTGGGACGTGACCCAAACGACGGCATTTTACGAGTCAAGACTAATGCCCATCATGACAAAACGATAAGGTTGTATATCCAACCAATCTTCAAGCTTACGCGCGTCTTGTCTGGATTGGTATGTAGGTGGCGCTAATTGCAACCTTACGCTGCGTCTATGTGAGCGGTACGCCCAGCCTAAAAATGTTGGTTACCGGGGGCGGAACTCCTCAACTCCAATGCGTAAATCAGTAGGCGTCTCATCACACATTTGATTGACGTAACTCTTATAATTGAAGTCCACATAGGGCCAAAAGCAGCATACGTAAAACGGGGGTAAAAGAATATAGCATCATTGGTAGTAAAATGTCTTGGTGAATGTAAATATGTCGAGACAAGACAATTGCTCGAAAGGGCACCCATAATAGAGCCGCGAAGCCAAAATGTTACAACTCGTATTTACGTCGAGACTCCTTAACACGACTCGTAACATACATAGCCAACCCGTTAATGCCCTTCGTAGTCAGAACAATGTTAGTATCATAATAATGGATGGCCCACCGAGGAACTACAACTTGCTCGACCTTGGCTGGTTTACGAAGGTTATCGTTCTAGTACGGAACGGGAACGGAAGCCGAGTACACGTACACAATGACGTTTGTCGCAAGGTAAAAAACTCGAATAGGAGCTCCACTCAACAATGTCAAATCGTTGACGGTCAGAGTAAGACCGGATTCCCCAAATAGCTCACGAACGGCCGCGCGTCGACAAGTTCTTCGTTAGGCAGAATAGTACCGGCAAGAAACCATCACGATTTAACGGAACGGGGTTCGCGTTGTAACACAAGCTTGATGCATGGACCCTTGGTAACTCTGACATGTTGTACGACCACAACAAAATTACCGGGACCAACGGAAGCCGTGCCGAATCAAGCAAACAACGTCGAACGAACAAAGCAACAACGAAAGCGTGTGAAGATCAAGACGCTCCGAAAGAAGTATGGCAGTTAGCCTCTCAAGCCAACACAACTACACTCTTGCTGGATGTTACTCTCAATGCTTATGAGAATGCAGATGGAGGAAAATGGAATATGTGTAATTATTTAGTGAGTTGACATTAAAATGACATTAAACAAAGAAATGCTAAACTAAGTCTGTCACCTCCCTCCATTGCAATAGGCTTCGATAGGCTTGGCCTCACTAAAACTCGCATGAACTCGCGTGGTCCTCGAGGCAGGTAAAAGGGCTCTCATGAATGTTTAAACAAGCTAACGACGCGGCTTGTATGTCTCGGGAAATCATAGCGTCATGTCGTATAGCAATAGTTTCATTAGTTAGATTAAATGTGCGTATTATTGTACGTACCGGGTGTTCAATGTATTATTGTACATTACATGCCCTCGAGCTAAGTTGAGGTGGTGACGTAACCGCATGACGTCCATCCTGTGGAAATTTGCGGACCAAGAGTACATGTGCAATGCCCGCTCATGTAATGTTACATGAGTACTCGTCACACATGCCACACATTTAAGCCTTGGGAACTGGAGCGAGGTAACAAACATAGTAAAAGAATGTCTCTTGCTGAATTACATTTAATTGTTAACACTAATCAATAGACATCTCCAATATTTCCAACCCTCTTGCATTCTCGGCGCGGCCTAGGAGTTTCCTTAGTTTGATATGCTAAGTTTGTGCACAATGTAGTGCTTCCTTTTGCCGTGTTTTGGATTCCGTGATCCTCTTGTCACTCTTGCCCTTTTGTTTCCCCTCCCATTTTCCATGTCCGTGGTCATCTCCTTTTCCTGTAATTCAATTCAAGTCCAATCATTCCATGTGCACTCCCATATGGCCATATGTAGTGACAAACAACAACACCAGCATTCGTTTGTGTTAGTAGTTAGCTTTCATAGGCTTGATGAATGACATTCAATTGTTAACACTAATCAATAGACATCTCCAATCATTCCAACCCTCTTGCATTCTCGGCGCGGCCTAGGAGTTTCCTTAGTTTGATATGCTAGGTTTGTGCACAATGTAGTGCTTCCTTTTGCCGTGTTTTGGATTCCGTGATCCTCTTGTCACTCTTGCCCTTTTGTTTCCCCTCCCATTTTCCATGTCCGTGGTCATCTCCTTTTCCTGTAATTCAATTCAAGTCCAATCATTCCATGTGCACTCCCATATGGCCATATGTAGTGACAAACAGCGACACCAACATTTGTTTGTGTTAGTAGTTAGCTTTCATAGGCTTGCTGAATTACATTCAATTGTTAACACTAATCAATAGACATCTCCAATCATTCCAACCCTCTTGCATTCTCGGCGCGGCCTAGGAGTTTCCTTAGTTTGATATGCTAGGTTTGTGCACAATGTAGTGCTTCCTTTTGCCGTGTTTTGGATTCCGTGATCCTCTTGTCACTCTTGCCCTTTTGTTTCCCCTCCCATTTTCCATGTCCGTGGTCATCTCCTTTTCCTGTAATTCAATTCAAGTCCAATCATTCCATGTGCACTCCCATATGGCCATATGTAGTGACAAACAGCGACACCAACATTTGTTTGTGTTAGTAGTTAGCTTTCATAGGCTTGCTGAATTACATTCAATTGTTAACACTAATCAATAGACATCTCCAATCATTCCAACCCTCTTGCATTCTCGGCGCGGCCTAGGAGTTTCCTTAGTTTGATATGCTAGGTTTGTGCACAATGTAGTGCTTCCTTTTGCCGTGTTTTGGATTCCGTGATCCTCTTGTCACTCTTGCCCTTTTGTTTCCCCTCCCATTTTCCATGTCCGTGGTCATCTCCTTTTCCTGTAATTCAGTTCCAGTCCGATCATTCCATGTGCACTCCCATATGGCCATATGAAGTGACAAACAACAACACCAGCATTCGTTTGTGTTAGTAGTTAGCTTTCATAGGCTTGCTGAATTACATTCAATTGTTTACACTAATCAATAGACATCTCCAATCATTCCAACCCTCTTGCATTCTCGGCGCGGCCTAGGAGTTTCCTTAGTTTGATATGCTAGGTTTGTGCACAATGTAGTGCTTCCTTTTGCCGTGTTTTGGATTCCGTGATCCTTTTGTCACTCTTGCCCTTTTGTTTCCCCTCCCATTTTCCATGTCCGTGGTCATCTCCTTTTCCTGTAATTCAATTCAAGTCCAATCATTCCATGTGCACTCCCATATGGCCATATGAAGTGACAAACAACAACACCAGCATTCGTTTGTGTTAGTAGTTAGCTTTCATAGGCTTGCTGAATTACATTCAATTGTTAACACTAATCAATAGACATCTCCAATCATTCCAACCCTCTTGCATTCTCGGCGCGGCCTAGGAGTTTCCTTAGTTTGATATGCTAGGTTTGTGCACAATGTAGTGCTTCCTTTTGATGTGCCTTGGATTCCGTGATCCTCTTGTCACTCTTGCCCTTTTGTTTCCCCTCCCATTTTCCATGTCCGTGGTCATCTCCTTTTCCTGTAATTCAATTCAAGTCCAATCATTCCATGTGCACTCCCATATGGCCATATGAAGTGACAAACAACAACACCAGCATTCGTTTGTGTTAGTAGTTAGCTTTCATAGGCTTGCTGAATTACATTCAATTGTTTACACTAATCAATAGACATCTCCAATCATTCCAACCCTCTTGCATTCTCGGCGCGGCCTAGGAGTTTCCTTAGTTTGATATGCTAGGTTTGTGCACAATGTAGTAGTGCTTATTCCTTTTGCCGTGTTTTGGATTCCGTGATCCGCTTGTCACTCTTGCCCTTTTGTTTCCCCTCCCATTTTCCCTCTCCGTGCTCATCTCCTTTTCCTGTAATTCAGTTCCAGTCCGATCATTCCATGTGCACTCCCATATGGCCATATGAAGTGACAAACAGCAACACCAGCATCCGTTTCTGTTAGCAGTCAACCTTCAGAGCTGCTAATTAGCGGCGGCATTAGCGCACCACCAGTACGTCGTGATTGTACCCGTACACATATCGGTTCACACTCATGTTCATCAAGAAATGGATACAATAATAAACGCCCGCGTTTCTGGGCACTACTCACCCTAATTAGCGCTTAAGCGCGTAAACTACCGGGATGCCGACGACAATATATAATACAGTGTCAAGCGGGGTTTCGCCTACAAGCATGCGGGTGTTCAGCCGCGCCCCTAAGCCAGCACTGCTGCAAGAACCAACTGATACAACGTAACGCCCTCTAGACTCCCTAAACGCCCTCTTGAGAAGCCGTAGCTGTTCGTCCATACCTCGGGTAAAAGCAAGTGATAATCCTTATAGCACACTTCCGATCCATCAAGCCAACGTACAGCGCATTAACTGCCTCCAACGCAATAATACACACCCTTCGTCACGGCCGGCGTGCCGCCACACAACACGCCTGTTTCAAATAGGACCAGCGCCACGGGGATAATTGTGAGCCGGGAAAAGGATAGAATGCCACATTCGTATCCTTACCCCCGTCCTGCTGTGACCGTGGACGCGGTTGTAGTGGCACAGGGCGCTGCGCCGAAGGGAAGCGGGGTGTCTGTAGAAGCAACAAGCCTCGAGCCGCAGGTTCTGCTCATCAGGCGTAAGAACCCGCCGTTCCAGGGACAGTGGGCCCTTCCGGGCGGATTTGTGAACGAGAATGAGGCACTGGATGTCGCAGCGGTGAGGGAGCTGGAGGAGGAGACCTGTGTGGACCCAAAAGCCGTAAGCCAAAAATACCCCATGAGCAGCACCTCTTCCAAATTATAGCTCCGACGATATCCAAGATATCATTATCAAACTGGATCAAATTATTATTTCGCGAGTCTGACTGCCGTACCGTATATGTATCATTACACCATTTCATCCACCACGGAATCACTTGCATGGATCTTGATTACAATCCGAACATCTACTCTAGAGCAACAATACCCGTGCCTCCTGAAAAGGATAACAGCAAGAGTGTCGCACGGCGTTGCTCGTTGCTCGCCACTGACGGATAAAAACTTATAAATTTCTCGTCCGCTCTGCGAGTTGATGCCCTGTTGTGGAATGTGTCTTGCTTATTTTTACAGGTACAACTGCATCAGTTGGGGGCGTTTGGCGACCCGGGACGCGACCCCCGCGGGTGGACCGTCACTGTGGCCTACGGCTGTGTGATTCCTCACACCGGGCTGCGCGTGGAGGCGGCGGATGACGCCTCGGAGGTGGCGTGGGTGCTGCTGAAGGATCTGCCGTCCACGGAGCTCGCATTTGATCACCGTAAGGTACTGGCAAAGTCATTCGAGCGTTTGGCGGAGCTGTCTAAGCAGCTGCCCTCCGACTTCACTTCCAAGCTCATCAGTACCGCAACGAGCCTCAAGCCTTAGCACGCCACCACCAAAACACTGAATTCTGAGCGGTATCGATATGTTAAATGACCACATAGCGGTACAATCGCCTTATGTTTTGAGTATCCAATTTGCAGTTTCTGCGGTATGTAAAAATGAGAAAACGGTTATGGCAGACTCTATGGCAACCCCGAGATGTCAAGTCTCGGCCATCCCAATTATTCCGCGAGTCGATTGGCGAGCGCAAAGGCAGAAGATGGCTGCTGTCAGCTAGAGGAGCAGCTTTAAAGGTAAAGCAGGTGGGCGTCCGCCGCGGACAGGTTACTGCGCTTGTGACGCTTTGTCTCCGCGCGTTGCCTCTGGCGGACTAAACAGGGTACGCTAACTAACTGCAGGGCGCGCGCTGGCGCGCGCGCGGGGGGGTGCGGAGCGAGGAGATCCCCTCTAGGGTCGCGTGGGATAGTTGCTTACAAAAAGTAAGAACGATATGCATGGGAGGTGGGGGATCCCTGGTTGATGCGAGTGATGCGAACGTGGGCGGCGATGCATGAGATGGGATTGGGTCCGGATGTGACATTTGGCTGGAATTAGATATTGTTTACATATAAATTCGAATGTGTGATCGCTAGTTAATTCATACATATAATATGATATGATGAATGTGTCAATCCTCGGGTAAATGAATGCTTGGGAGAGCACAAGAGTCACGACGGCACGCACGCTTGGTAGTGCGTGAGTGTACTGTCGGGGTCCTTGCCGTCTGCCGTCACAACGATGGGTGGTGCGGTGGCGGGGTGCTCTTCCTTTAGATGGAATCGCAGTTCTTCCATAGTCGCCTGCTTTGCGTCCAATGCGGTAGCGGTGAAGTTGCAATCGCCGCGATGCTGGCAGAAGAACTCGGAGCACGGGTACTCCGCGTTGTCGAAAAGTAGAATGAATGGCCGTTCGAAAGCGATGGCGAATACCCTAAGGGTGGAATAGAGCATCCACGAGCTTACGGGGAGGATGGTGCCGGGAGAGGGCGGTTCCTCATCGAGAGTGGGCCGTAGCATATTTTGAATCTCGTCGTCTAGGTCGGTAGTGCCTTCGAGGAACAAGAACTCCTTGGAGTAAAGCTGCCTCACGTCGCTGCTGTGGAGGAGCTGCGTGGCCGCGAGAGTCCGGAGCTGGTTCAACAAGTCCCACGTGTGTCGGTGGTGGGAAATGGACAAGCCGAACGTTGGAGGTGGTATGATGCCCATGGCGACGGCCACCGCTGTGAAGCCGCACGACCCGTCCGCCGGGACGTCTACAATTCGTAGGGCGTTGTCTTGGAGAAAGGCGTCGCGTCCCCGTAGCGTTGAAGACGGGGTCGGCGAGCATGCTATAAGCGGCGGCGTCGGAAGGCGTCGGACCACTCGGGTGGGAGATGTCGATGTTGGCTGGGCCCGGCGTTTGCGTGGTCGTGACGGCGGAGATGGCGGCCGATGGCGGCCGTGCGCGTCGTTGGCGATGTGAGGAGCCTCCGGCAGGGAAAGGCGATATTGTAGCCCATCGTCGTATGTTGGCGGATTGTCGTTGTGAAGGCTCCGCAGAAGCGCGTCGGCGAGCGCGACCGGGGCGGTGGCATGTGTGTCGGCTGCGAGGCGCTGGAGGGTGGCGGTGTACTCGGCACGGAACATGCGGTCCGTTGCGGTCACGTCTGCGTCGGGCTGCCAAGCTCTGCGCAGGCGTTCTTTTGCTTTTTCCCGCGCGGCTTTGTCAGCGCCGCGGGGCCAAAGGGGCAGCAAGAGGGTCAAGGCGTCGAAGGTGCGAAGGCGGCTCATAGCGACGATCACGCTCGAAAGGTTTTTGGCGCTGGCGTTCGGCGGGCGTAAGTCTAGCACGTACGTCTTGTCTCGCGAGAAAGTTGCGCCTTGCGCGAAGAAGTCCGTGAAGGCGATGTCCGGAATCATGCTGAAGCCGACGCGCTCGATTTGGATGCTCTTGACAATGGACCCGCTCTCAAGGCGGAAAGCGGTCGGGAAGCGCAGCGTGAAGTACACGGTTGTGGGCAGGACTGCAACATGGCCGTCCGGAAGGTCGTGACAAACGCGGTGCAGAGGAATGCCGAAAGTGTGCGGACGCACCACCATGGCACGCGGCATGCCTCCGAGGGTAACAACCGGAGCTTCCGGCGATAGGTGTCGCGCGGTCCCGTCATCCAGCAAGATAGCGATTGCGGTGGCGCTACTGTTGTTGGAATAGAAGCAGTCTATGTTTACGCTATGCCGGAATGTGTACGGCATGCCGTTGTAGAAGTACATAACGCTCGGAACGTCTCCCGTCTTGTTGTGTGTCAGGCGGCCGAGGAGGGCGCGGAGGCAGCGATCGGTGACCGGCGTCCAAGCGTCGTCGCGGCCAATGCGTATCCTGTCTTTGGCGCTCCATCGGATGAGTTGATGTTGATCTTCTGCGGCGCGACGCGGAAGCAAGGCGTGGACAATAGCGTCGCCCACAGTATGACGTAGCAGCATGAAATGCGCGTTGCGAAGGTTCGGGTGGTGGATGGAGGCGGGTTTTTTGGTGCTCCTATCACGCAAGCGTTGATGCCGTCAAAATCGGCGTCCGTGAGGCGCCCGCCCCGTAGGCGGTCGTTGACAGCGGAGAGGTCGGGCTCCATACGGAATCGTGAAACCATATCCGAGTACTTTCTTACAAGAAAAAGCACTAGTGGAGGCTACCAAGCGAAAGGAATGATAAAAGATAAAAAAGCGGTCGGTAGCGGTCCAAAAGCCGCGGGCTTGACAGTTGGAGTCCTCGTTTCGCACGGCACCCCAACCATAATCGCTCGAGTCGGCGTGGAGGTAGGCGGTCTCGATTGGCTTGTAGATCGACCGGCCGTTGTGTTGAGTGGGGACCGTGCGCCACCACTCGAGGTCCCGGCGTAGTTGGTGGGTGAGGCGGACGCGTCCCCCCCACCCAACTCGTGTGGCTAACACGTTGTGGAGCTCGCGCAAAAAGAAGCGCGCGGGGGCGATTGCGAGGTAGAGGAACTGAGCTTTTCCGGCGAAAGCCGCTAGCTGTCGTGTGGGCAGCCACCGGGCGTTTGACGCAGCTCGTCCGAGTAGGGATGAGGCTTGTTGCGCGAGCTGTTGAAATTTTGCGGGGGGGGCGCGAAACATGCCGTGATGGAGGTCCACCGTTAAGCCCAAATGGTCGCCCACTTGAGTAGGCGTCCAAACGCCTTTTTTGGGGTTGCGTTGGAGGCCGAGGCTGTCTAGCAGGGCTTGGACGCGCTGTCGCAGTAGAAGGGCGTCCGCGTAGGAGTCGGCTAAAAATAGGAAGTCGTCCATGTAGGGGAGCAGTCGGGTCCCACGCCATCGTGCGTTTCTGAGGAAGCGCTTGGTAGGTCGGCGACTGTGGGGAAACGTAGCCGCTGACACTGGAGGCGGGGGGCGACGTAGGTGGTTTGTGAACACCTGTGTGAGCTTGCAAAAGTAGTAAGCCGATCCCGACCAGCCCATGGGAAGGCATGCGAGGCGCCATAGAGTGCCGCGGTAGTTGACCGTGAAGAAGTCCCGGTCTTCCTCCCGGATGCCAAGGGTGTAGTACCCGTCGGCGAGGTCGAGGGAGACGAAGTAGTCGCCCGGCCGCGAGAGGTGACGTAGGTGCTTGAGCGTCTCGCACGTCATGGTGAAAGTCGAGCAATAACGGTTGAGTTCTCGAAGGTCGATAATCAAACGCCATTGGTTGCATCCGGGTTTTGGGACCAAAAACATCCGGGAAACGTAGCGAGGGTTGTCCGCTCTCTCCCACGCACCGCAAGCTTCGAAGCGGGGGAGCTCCGAGTTTAGAAACTCGAGTTGGGCCGCTGTCGCGTCTAGCATGGAGATGCCGTGGTTGAAGGGCTTGGGGCGTAGGCCGTGTTTGAACTTCACGCGGACGCCATGGCGGATCCAGTTTAGGACTTGGCCGCTCGCGCCGATGCGCTCCCACTCCCGCCATCTTCGACGCACGCGGTGGCGCATGTAGGAAGACGTCGGGGAGCAGGAATCGGCGCGGCGGGCCACACCGTCATTTCTTGGCCGAGGGTTTAGCCGGGTCGGTCGGCTTGAGCGGAGGGGTAGCGCGGGCTGCTGCTGCCGCTGCTGCGGCGGCTTTGTGTTTGTCGGCGGCGGCCTTGCGGGCTCGCGCGTCGGGGCCGGGAGGCCTGTCTGGTGTGATTTTAGCGAAGGCGGCTCCGGCGGCTGCCTTGCTGGCGGCGTGTAGGCTGACTTCTAGCGTGCGGTCGACGAACGCTTGGCGAAGCGCGTCCAATGTGCCGGAGACCGCGGTAGGGCGCGGTCGGCAGAAACGCTCGTGGGCCAGTTCGACAAAGACGCGGTCCGCATCCGTGCTCATTTGTCCGCCCTTGGTGAGGCGGAGGAAGCCCAATCGAGTACGGGCGGCCTCCTCCGTCGCTGTGTGGGTGCGATGACCCGCTCGGATGAGGGCAATCGCTGCCGCCTGCTCTGTCGGTAAAGGTGGGCCTTGCGACAGCGTGTCCAAAGCCTCGCCAATTGCCGCGTTGGCGCAGCTGTCGAAGAAGGCATAGCACCCGATGTGTAGGTACTCGTCGTACGCCGCTTGGGTGCGTTTGTCGCTTAGAGCTCGGGCGGTGTCGTCCGTGAGAGTCCACAGACGTGGCTCCTTGACGTCTCGAGGGGGACGTTCGAGGCCGGCCGGGATGACTTCGCCGTAGTAGGTGAAGTCGACGAAATCGGCCGCGGAGGGGTCGGGTTCGTCGTCGAGCAGGTCAATAGGTGGCTCGGGGGCCGCCTTACCACCCTCCGTCGCTGTCGCGTCGGGGGGAATGGACTGCTGTTGATCAGTAGTAGCATGTGTAGCTGTCGTTTGCTGGAGCTGGGCGAGTAAGGCAGCGTTAGCCGCCAAAAATTGCTCAGTAATCCGTTGTTCCGATGCCAAAACTGCCGTACGAATCTGTTCGGCTGTGCGTTGTTCGAGTGAGGTAGCGTGAGGGTCGGCCGCCGCGGCGGATGTAGACTGCTCAGGCTGCATGTTGTGGAAATGCGTAACTGAACGAGGGGGAGTGTCGCGTGACGCTCGAGTGCGCATGGGACGATGGTAAACTGACACCGTGCTCGACTACTAGAGTCGAGACTGCATTCGCGCGAAGCCAAGATTGGCTGAGCGCGAAAGCAGAGAGTGCCTAGGCTCGTGGCTAGCTACGGCTTATAAGGCACGGGCTAGCTAGAGCTGACCGTTGGGGAAGTCGTTGGTCGTTGGCTGCGCCTAACTGCTCGGGCAAGGTGGTTGCCCTGCAGGTGAGACGCGCCGATACTAACGGTAACAATAACCGCTAGAGTTACTGTCCCGTACACATTGAATTGGATATGCAAACCTCTAGATTCAAATCAATCTGACCATAAAAAAGCCCGAGGAGCAGGAAGGTATGCCGCTAATCGTTAACTGTTAAACCCAAATATCAGTCACATACTGCAGGGCGCATGTACGCGCGCGCGGTGGTGCGGAGAACGGAGTTCCCCTGCTCAAGAGACGCAACAAAGGAGTAATTTCTTACAAAAATAAATTAAGGAATGCAAAGGGGAGGAGAAGTGGAAAGAAGGGAAGAGGGAAAGTAGGTGGAGGGAGAGGGAAAGAAAACGAGAATGAGGGGCGGGCGCGGGAAGGGGTGGGGGCGAGGAAGAGGGAAATGGTGGGAGGGGAACGAAGGCGAGAGAAGGGAGAGGGAGAGAGAGAGAGAGAAAGAAAGAAAGGAAGGGGTGAGAGAGAGTGGGGGGGAGGAGGAAGAAGGGACATGGAGTGGGAGGGAAAGGAAAGGGTGATAAAGAAGGGGACATGCAACGAAGGATGGAGAGGTTGAGAGAAGGGGAGAGCGAGAGAAAAGAGGGGGAGAAGAGGGAGTGGGAGTAATGAGAAGGGAGAGGGAGAGGAAGGGAGATACATAGAGATTGAGGGAAGGACAGAGAAAAAAAGGGTATGAGGGGAGGGAGGGAGAGAGAGAGAGAGAGAGAGAGAGAGAGAGAGAGAGAGAGAGAGAGAGGAAGAGAGAGAGGAAGAGAAAATAGAGAGAGAGAGGGAGAGAGAGAGGGGGAGAGGGAAAAAGAGAGAGTGATAGAAAGAGAGAGGGGGGGAGAGAGAGAGAGAGAGAGAGAGAGAGAGAGAGGGGGAGAGGAAGAGAGAGAGAGAGAGAGAGAGAGAGAGAGAGAGAGAGAGAGAGAGAGAGAGAGAGAGAGAGGGAGGTAGAGAGAGAGAGAGAGAGAGAGAGAGAGAGAGAGAGAGCAAGCTCATCCTACCGTCACTACAGACATTAATAATTTCCGAAGTATTGCTAAAGTACTATTGACCCGCAAAACATGGATGGGTAGGTTAGCTCGAATGAGCAACGCCGACCGTCTTTGCTCCAGGCTTGGCCTCCCTACGAGCGACATGCTAGTGGTCACCTCTTTGGACAACGGGCACCGGCTACCTCTCCCCACCCGAGCCTTACTCACCAAGGTCAGTGGATCCGTAGCCATAGCATACGGTACACACAGCTGCTTTCCATTCTTTGAATTCGATTCCCCTGATAGCTTCCGCACCACCCGCTTCAAACATACTTCGTGTATTACACCCGATACCAAGGTCCCCCTCCGAACACCATCGCTTACAAAAAACTACCCTCCATGGATACGGCGTACCACATCGCGCCCCTCCGAGCGTCCGGACGTCCACACCCGACGCTAACATGAATCAAACCCAAGTCCCATCCGACCTAGTCGTGTGCCGCGAACACACGCCGACCACTCCGACCATACCCCCTACACACACACACACACACACACACACACACACACACACACACACACACACACACACACACACACACACACACACACACACACACACACACACACACACACACACACACACACACACACACACACACACACACACACACACACACACACACACGCAACTTTCCATCCTCAGATCATGTCTACCACTTATCGACCACGTTATCTCGAACCTCCAACCTTCCGGAATCCTACAAGCATGTCCTACTCCGGGATCGACCTGCGACCCAACTCTCTGACGACCACCTCAGCCCCCGGCACCGACTGGTGGGCCACATCCTGGCCCCCTTCCTCATGGTCCCACAACTCCCCTTTGTTGGCCACGATCTAGGCTCACCGCTGGAACACGCCCCGGGCGTAGATCTCCAAACGCCCATGGTCCTCGCTGCTCCGCCACTATCCTCCTTTCAGCCCGCACAATCGACTCCTACCTCCTTACGTGCCAGTACTCCACCGCCCCCCCCGACCTTACCAGTTTCTGGCTCCACAAGTTGTTCCTCCCTGAGTCGCCACATTCGCCGCACACGCTGATCTCCGCCTGCTCGATCGCTCGCCGCTGGTTCCTCGAAAAAGTCCACGCAATGGCCGATCTTGCGGCCCGCGTGAGAAATATAATCGGCCGGGAACTTGCCCACCGCGCTTGTTGGCCCTCCTCTACTCGAACACAACACCATGCCATGGCTCTACAACACGATCGCACCCCCCTTCCACTCGAACTCACATCTAGCTACCATGAAGTCCGCATGAACATTCCCAACTCCTGCTCGATGGTGGGTTTGTTATACCGGTTCGCTTCACGCCAACGTGAACTCTCATCGGGAGGTCCAGCGCCTCCCCGAGCCGCCACTATCCCTCGACTTCGGACAACCTTGCGACAGCAAAAAACTTAGATCCTACGAGCTGTTACCATCTCCGCAATCTCGATCCGTCGCGTCAAGCTCCCTCCTGTTCATTCATCTCCCTGGCCCAGAATTCGTTCCCATGCTGCATGCCTTCTTTACAGATCGCATAGCGCCGAAATTCACCTCCGACTGGAGCAACCACAGCCCGACCCATACTCCCCGTGTGGAGGACCTCCTGGAACCCACACAACTCCTTCTCCAACTCGCAGACGCTCTCTAGCCTGTCCGAGAGTCTGTCCCGATCAAGGACGACCCGTCCGCCTTCTGGGTAAATATCCTCCACCTACCCAAAAATTATATCCATTCACAATCCTGCCCAATAAAATTTCACGTCCCCCTTAACACATCACGAACTGCCGTACCCCCCTACCCCCCAATTCACACGATCACGAACAACCCCCCCACTCATTGACACGTCCCAGGCACCTCGTGGAGTCATGGACACCTGCCTCACCACTATACTCATTCTGTCCCCACACCCACAGTCCCTCCCTTGCATCACAACTAACGGCACTACTATACCCCCCTAACACTTGCTTTTCACCCTCCTCCACCAGAATACTCGAGAATATACACAACTTCAAAACCAGCCCAACAGCCCCACACCCCTCTCCTTTGACCTCACACACCATACCTCCCAAAAAAACTTCCCCGATGGCTCCTATTTCAGCTTCCACCCCTCTCCCTCCCCCCACATCGCTACCATCCTTCAAGTCTCCCTCACAACTGCCATGTAATGCATTCTCATTTCCACCAACGGCACCGCCACAATCCCCCTTCACCACACCTACATACACCGAGGTACACTCACCCACAGAACTTGCTCCCTCTACATCGCTCCTCACCACTACACATTTGGTAGGTATCGCATCTCAGACCCTATCTTCACCACCACACCCTCCCCCCCACCACTCACACTCACTAAAGACAAAGACCTCCTCCGCAACCCCCCCCTCCCTTGATCTCAGCTGGGCCCGCCACCTCAAGTCGACTGACATCTACAAGACACGGCAACTCGAGCCGGCGGACGGCTCCGTGCTGCATACTGACGCTGACACCCCCTCTTGACCCTCGACTCCCTTCCCGACATCCAATTTGCCCCCACTCCTCCCGCTCCCCCCTAGT
>JAPMLY010003096.1:0-32994 GCA_026401115.1 Tetraselmis chui | reverse complement strand
ATGTTTTGATCGCGGGCAAACAAGACTACACCATATAACTTATTTCCATGAGCAATGGGTGCAAATATGCCTTGCGTTGGGTTTAGGGTTTAGGGTTTTTGCCTTGGGAAAGGGTCCGTAGTGGATATTGATGCGCCGATTATTACTGAAGAAGGTAGACTCCCTATAAGCGTCCGTGTATAGGGATTAATTCATGGTTAATGAGTGAAAGAATTTTTTGTTTTTTTTTCGCCGCCTCATTGTCTATATTTCGAGGAAATTTGTAATCGTTTGTACAGGTGACTCACATGTTTGCGAAGGTGATCATTTTCATAGCTTTTTCTAATGTATTTTGGTAATCGCGCATATTGAATGATGATACATATATTCTCTCTGCCTCAGCATGTTGCCGCTCCAGCTTAATACATTATCACTGAATTGTACATTTTGATATACATATTTGTATATATATACATTTACTTTCAATTATATAATGCAATGCGCGCTTATCATAATAAACATTGGCGCTGGATGGTAAAGCCTCAAATTATTTGCAACAATACGTTTTGTTGAATTATTTTTTTGGGTTACGTTTGTCGACATTAGCAAAGTTCTGATCGATGCAGCTGCCCACGCTTTGCTTCGCTGTAGGTACGCCTTCAACTGCGCATCTGTCGAAGGTGTGCTCAATGTTCACAAAGCAGGACGGATGGCAGTCAGCACCACGCTATGTGCCGCCTCCGCCGCCCTGGTTTCCAGCGCGCTGTCGTCCATGCACCGCCACTCCCTCGACGTCACGCCCCTCACTAACGGTGTCTTGGCGGGTCTCGTCGCAAGTTGCGCCGGCGGCTCCTCCATGCCGGCTCACTTCGCGCTGATCTCGGGTCTCGCAGCCGGAGCCATCTACCACGGCGCCTCACGTGGCATCAAACGCCTCGGTATCGACGACCCGCTGGATGCTGTCGCCGTGCACCTTTTCGGCGGCGCGTGGGGGTGCGTGTCGGTGGGCCTTTTTGCTACTCGCGACGAGATGGACGGTGCCTCGGACTACGGCCTCATGACCGGCGGGGGCGGTCTCCAGTTCGGGATCCAGCTACTGGGGGTGCTGGCCATAGCGGGCTGGGCCGCCGTTATCATCACCCCCCTCACCTTCGCCCTCTATTGGGGCAACTTCCTGCGTGTTCCGTTGGGTGATGAGCTGGCCGGGTTGGACCGCGCATCCCACGGAGGGTTGGCTTACGTCGACGGAGCTGACCCGATGAGGAAGTCTGCGCGCCCTTCGACCCAAGCGGGAGCTTCTTCCCCTACGCAAAGCCCATCCGGCAGTCCAGTTGCCAGGGACTCGAGAAAGGCAGAAAACTTTCCATACCACTCGCTACGAGATCCGCTCCGGCGGATGCAAGCGAAGCCGCGACTCGTCGTATTTCCCGATACCTCGCCGTCAAAGGGAACCGCGTCGGAAATAGAACACTCCGACGAATGTATGGACGGCATTGCGGCAGCATTCAATCTGCCTCTAACGGAAAGGGAATGGGGTAGCGAAGGACCGTCGGTAGAGGAAGGCGACATCCCCGGCATGGTGTCACCGTCGAGCAGCTGATCACACAGCCGATAATCGAGCAGCCACATATATATAGCACGCATAGATACCAGCGACACGTGGCGTGTTGGAATGACGGTTGACGCGTGATGGAGAGGTGCAGAGCGCGTGGACAGAACAGCAGGCAGCGAGGGCTTCCTCCGGCGCGGGCGACCCATAACGTATAAGCCATAGTCTATTTGTGTTTTATCTTATTCAAGGTTTGTGGATTACTTACTCTATAGAATATGGTAGCTTGAAGTGTCTTCGCTTTTTAGCCGCTGCAAATTTGGTTTTGTATGAAGGCATTTCGTTAATATAACATGCGGATGATGTATGCTCTAATCAAATAATGTCCGGGCTGCTTATGATTGGCAGGTATCGCTGATGCTAGACCGCGGCGCATGTGTATAATATTTGCTTATCAATTTCGTCCCTGCACTTTCCACGGAAGCCGACAGAATATTGCGCCATGTTGTGTTATTTTCATGCACGTCTATTGCAGTCATGGCTGGTTCAGCAGTAGCTCCGCGTTTATGACCACATCAGCGGTTGTTGATACTAATAAGAAATTGTTCTTCAGGGGTAAGGCACACGGGCATACTACTGGCTTGTTTGTGCCCCGCCGCTCACCTCTTAAGTCGACACATGAACATTGTAGACGTTCAACGGCGCTAACACGGGACTCGGTAGTCTGCTTTTGTGGCAGCGGCTAGCGCGCTATGGTACGTGCGCATGGTAATCCTTTCGGGGCGGGCTACACTACCCCATTTGGTTCACTAGGTGGTTATGCAAGGATGCGAATTTTAGGAAAATGATGGGCAATCAACCTCAAGAACATGCATACTGTTGGGCCGAAATGCGTGCTTATGATTTCGTTGACTAGACGCCTTAGTAGTCGCTGGCGTACTTACACTCGTGCGGAATGCTTCACATACCCAGTGACAATGTGGCGAGTACAGTTCTAGAACAGTACAATTGGTAATGACTGTGTATGCATGCATGCATAAAAAAATTTCATTTGTTTTTGCGCCCCCGGGATATGAGACTGGTAGGGAACCCGCACAGGCATGCATCATATATCGCCAGAACATTTCAAACCTCCATACGAGGGCAACTGTCAGACAACTGTGGCTCGGACTTAAACCAGCTTTCCAATACTATTGATGCAATTATTGCGACAAAGGTCAAATAATACGCACTATCTTTGCAGAGGCGGTTTATATAATAGTTACTATTTTTAGCCGACAACGGACTACGACATATACATGTCGATTTGTATTGACGTCCTATGACAGTGCAAGTAAGTGCTCCATGGTCTGGTGGGAGCGACTCATCACCGCCCGCCAGCTTTCCACTTTTTCGCAATTTCCCAGCAGGTAGCGCGATTTTTTGAGTGATATTGCTGCGATTCCCCGTCGGATGTCTTAGGCACTTGGTTTGGCGCGCTATCACGACCGCTATGCAGTTTGACTCGGGCGGTAAGGTAACGACTGTCAGGGGCTCTAGCCGCTGCCGCCGTGACTCCTCGAATCACTCCAAAAGCTACCTCCGACACTGCTCGCTGTCTCGTGTGTGTCAGTCCGGCGATGCGGGTCGAACTCTTTGAGGAAGGTGCTGGTCTCCGGAACAGTAGTTGCCGCTCTCTCCGCTTTAGGGTTTGCGGGATCGTTGCTATCCCTAGGACCAGCAGGAGTGCTAGCATTCGCGAGGCGTATACTCCAAAATCTGTGTGATTGTGTATATCACGGTAGTGCGTCCCTTGTCCAGTCTTATAGTTTATTTCGCCGTCGTCTGATACAGCCAAATTATCTTTCAACTGCTCCATCCCTGGCGTCACTGCACCTAATTACCGGTGTTTATTTTCTTGAAGAAGACTCGCACGGTGTTGTGATGTGCGCACCTCCGCATACGGTTCTGACTGAAATGACTTACTAAATTTCAGTTACGGGCGGATTTGTAAACCAAGGGACAAGCGCACGCGTGTCACGATGTCGTCTGCTCCTTCCCCGCGCGGCCCTAGTCCCCGCTACGAAATACGAATGCTATGATAGGGAATTTGCTGCGATGAGCACAAAGGCGTGTGATGATAGCGCGTTACAGTTTGCTTGTACTGGGCCCGGCTTGGGCGGGGCCGCTTGGCATTGCACAGCTCAAGACAGCCCGGCACGCGGCTGCCTTTCCTGCAACGCTGATGCGTGGCGGTTCAGCTCCCGAACGGAAGCCAATTATTTGCGATACATACTGGTACCCGTACCTACCCCGCGCCTGACGCAAAGTGATAATATTATGAGTTTCAGAGCTACCTGTACCTGTAAGTTTAATAATATTATGAAATCCACGTACACTCGCGTTCGCTAGACGTATCTTTCTCTGTCGCTGGACGTACCGTTTCTGTCGCTGAAAAAAAAGTAGCGTCATATATTCCGCGGATGAAATATGATATTTCCTGTTCCTCGGGCTTTTAGGTTTTTTTCCTCCTTTCTTCTTTTTGCTTGGTGGCCTCCACTGCTTATTTTTCTTGTAATTTTTTTTTAATAATGATATAACAACTACTATAGTATATATACTACCTGTATGAGTAGTAATCAGGGCTTGCGCCTGTGGGGTTTCCCCCCCTCCTTTCTCCTTCGTAGTTTCTACTGCCTTTATTTTTTGTAATAAACTACTATTACTAGTTGCTGTTCGCTGATGGCAATATAAATATTTTATCGTGCCCGTACCCGTACTGCAGGATTGGTCGTGTTTATAACGACCCTACATCCCAAACGGTGGAGCACGTATACCCGCCGTAGCGCCCCATATTATAAATCTCGATCCGCTTGCTATAATTCCTGTAACGCGATTAGATACCCGTACTGTATTATTTTCGGCCCGCAAAATCACACATATAATGACCGCAGGGCCTGCAGTGTGTGTGTGTGTGTGTGTGTGCGATGTGTGCGTGGGTTCGTGAGGCTATTGGAGGGGTGCATGAACCTGTGGTTGCGAGCGCAATATTGCAGGTGATTATCTCTCTGACAATGTACGGTCGTGTGTTAATTTTTCATTTTGTATGAGGGATATAAAAAAGCAACTCAATTTGAACGAAATGTGTTAGGTTGTGAAATTGGATGTTTGCAGTTGCGGGTGCATTTGACTCGCATGCTTTCATACGTTGTATGCATCTACGCCTACCCATTTAACCTCACGCAAGGGCAAGAGGGGTACAAAGGCTTGGCTATATTGGTTTGCATCCAAAAGACATTCTTAATGTCGCGGGACCATTGCCGTGCTGCAAGGCAAATTAGGCCGAGAGAGTGGATTGCAATTCACTTGTAAACGAGGGGCAGAGGACAAGCTAGGAAAAAGGGCGCCAGGTATAGGCCTTCCTCGTTCAGACAACGACGTCCCAATCCAATGCCCCTACCCAGCATTAATGCCCCTGCCGGCCAAAACAAAAACCCCCGTTCACAACAAGCCTTCCTACGTCTATCCATCGCCAACCCGACGGTCAACCGTGCCAGGGCGCGCCTATGACCGCCGTCACTCACCCACCACAGCAGCTGCTATGGGTTCCGGTCCTAACGCATGGCAGGTTGGGGCAGTCCCCAACCCACTCGTTTCCAACCTGTGCATGGTAAGCTGGGAAAGCACATTCGCGCTTTCACGGCTCCCTCCTCAAATCCCTGCGACGCCAGCCGCACACACCCACGGCACTTCCCCCCGAACAGTGCCTACAGAAAGTAGTCAGGCGCAGCTTTCTTGGCAGGCACGCCGCGCAGCTCTTGAGGTGCGGCCTCAAAGACTTTGAAGTTTTTGTTGAAGTTCTCGTCGAGCTCCAAGATGGCGGCCACGTTCCCGCACCTGCCACCAGGGGATGCCGGGGTAAGTAATCCTTCAGACAACTCGTAAAATGACCCACAGTGGTAACTTTGTTTGCGGCGCTGGACATATTCACCCAGCAACTCGGGGAGAGTAATCAGCTGAGAAACAAATTCGTTTACAATCATCTATCGCCAACATACCATCTTTACGTTTAGCAGCTACTTTCTTTCTCATTTCATTTCCGGTATACCGGTTATCTATTGATCTACTGGTTTCTGGGGCATGTTAAAAGGTAATGGTGAGTTAAAAGAGGCGGGGGTGTAACGGAGGCGCTTAAATGCCTCATGCATTGACCTCGTATTGCAAAGAATTGGCTTCCAACAATAGAATAAATACAAAAGAAAATGTTTGAATAGACAAAATCAAGGAGGAAAAATGTCTCTAATATTTTCAGTTTCGAAAAACATTTCATAGAAACATTGTTAAATTAGGGAAAGTTTGCGCGAGCGCGCGCGCGTGTGCGTGTGTGTGTGTGTGTGTGTGTGTGTGTCTGTGTGTGTGTGTGTGTGTGTGTGTGTGTGTGTGTGTGTGTGTGCAGAATTTTTTGTGTATGGAACGGAACTGGAAATGGCGAGGGGGTGGAATTACCGGTAGCAATAGTTGGGGGCGGACCACACCGTGACGAGCTGCCCATTGAACATCCACTTGTAGCCCTCCATTACGAGCTGATGCGCGCGGCAAATGAGGTCAATTTTGTTCGTCTGGCAAAACTGGCCACAGACGTCACCGCCGAACAAATAGCCCGCGCCGCGCGGGCTCAGCCCCCAGCCCTCAATCTCCTCGGGGTCAGACCACAGCAGGTCGCACATCGCGCCCTCGTGCGGCACTTCCTGCTTGCGATCTATGGTGCGGATCTGTCCGCCGCGATAGAAGAACAAAAGTCAACAATCTTTAAAAAATCTTCCAGAAAGAAAAATAAACATGTCGATGGACCACAAACCAAGAAAATGCTATCATACACCTTTCCCGAAACATTTTTTTTCCTTTACACCTACGTCATCATTTCATCTCATGAATCCCCGACCGATCCCCTTTGCCAGTTTGCCAGCACAGCTGAAATACTGTTTATGAAATCTACGACTTAATGATGACTTCAGTTGTTCTAGATCCAAATAAACTGAGCATAGTCCAGATCACGCGCCCGGCACCACCACCGCCCATCACGAACATGATCTCTTCACGAGAAACAATGACAACACAAAACTTAAGCAAGAACTCCCCTCCCTGAAGATCATATGGGTGTATTTGTAGTTCACTCAATTCACTGCGATGCACTGTGCTAAGCAATTTTATGTAAACAGCACATTTCTTGGCAACAACATGCTCCCAGTACTTACCCATATGGTACACCTGACAACCACTCTAACGCACCCAAGGCAAGTAACCACTCAGACAAGCATGAGGCAAAGCCCCCCCCCCCCCCCCCCCTCCCCGTTCCTCTTAATAATATGGCAAGGAATAGCATGTTCCACCAAGTTCGCGTGTGTGGAGCATATCATGATACATATCAGGTGGTTTTTGCGCTTATTTCCCAGAGGGGGGTGCACCTGATCCAACGACGTGATGGTGGGCGACAGACCCCCGTGGACGCAAAAGATGCGGTTATCGATGAGCGCCGAGAGACTGAGGTAGTCAAACATGTCAGTGCAGTAGCGCCACACGTTGACAGAGCCGTACTTACGGAGGCACTCGTCGTAGAAGCCATACACCTGCGAGATGAAAATGGGGAAGCAGACGTGAGTCCAGGAAAAAATATGAAATCCCGCAGCATTCCCTCCGCCCCTCCTCTTTCCCTCTTCCCTTTAAAAACACAGCAATTTTAGAGACTTCTTTTCCATGCAGCCCCAAGCAGGCATGCCACTGTCCTGTTCCTTCGCCCCTAATACCATCATGAGCAACGTGCATCATTTTTCGAAATACAAGATAATAATTATACATGAACACCTACGACGTACCAAAACATAACAGGTGAAACTTTCTGCCATTCATGAAAACGGGCATTCATGAATACGAAAGGTAGGCAAGCCAGGCAACAAGTACGGTCAGGAGGCTGAGGTAAAGGAGCGAAGAGGTGTTATGGGTTGAGACTCACTTGTGTGATCTGTCGGCTCTCATGGTTGCCCCTGATCAGCGTGATGCGGTCCGGATATCGCACCTATTGACCGAGTTCAAAAGGAGCGTCATCTGAAGCGATGAAAACCCCGCGCAGTAATTCCTGGCCATAAACCACCAATCCCAGCCTCCCAAACACCACAGAATCACCGAGCATGAAGGACACGCGTGATAAGGATTTGGATGCAGGAAAGGAGAGCGTGGAGGCATACCTTGAGAGCTAGCAGCAGCAGGAAGGTTTCGACGCTATAAAAGCCACGGTCAACAAAATCACCCATAAACAGATAGTTCTGTTTGGGACAATCGCCGCCGACGCTGAACAGCTCCATCATGTCATAAAACTGGCCGTGAATGTCACCACCTGCGCGCAATGGTGGAGGAGGCGAAGGTCAAATTCTGATAGGAAATTTATGGGTTTCAGGCAGACTTTTTGAGAGGATGCTGAGCTGATACTGTGCGAGAGAAAGAACCACAGCAGTAAACGTAACCTAGCGTAGCTACCACCCAGACTTGCATGACAACTGACAGTCGACGCGGGATCAGGTAGGTAAAAAAACCCTGCTCTCACTGAATGTACGACGGGTTGTGTACGCCTGCACGCGCGCCAGTGTGTGTGTGTGTGTGTGTGTGTGTGTGTGTGTGTGTGTGTGTGTGTGTGTGTGTGTGTGTGTGTGTGTGTGTGTGCTGTTTGTGTGCGTGCGCGCTGTGTGCAGTTGAGAGAGAGAGAGAGAGAGAGAGAGAGAGAGAGAGAGAGAGAGAGAGAGAGAGAGAGAGAGAGAGAGAGAGAGAGAGAGAGAGAGAGAGAGAGAGAGAGAGAGAGAGGGCGGGTGGGGAGAAAAGGGGAGGGAAACAAGGAGGAGAAGTAGGAGCAAGAAAGAGGACAGGAGAGAGAAAAGATAACAGGGGCGGGGGAGAGCGATAGGGGTGAGGAGGGGGGGGGGGGGGGGGGGGGGGGGGGGGAAGGGGAAGGGCAAAGGGAGGGAGGGAGGTGAATAGTACAAATGATGACTGGGGCGTCCACGCGCTGCACATTCCCTTCCTCCACCAGCACTTCCAGCGCCTTTTGACACAGCACCTTCACCTCGCTCTCCCGCAGCAACTCGCAGCGCTTAAGCTGCTCTATCCAGCGGTCCAAGTCGCTTGGCATCCTGGCGACAAGCACGCACACCCGCACGCCAACCACGCGACAACCGTCCACCCGAGGCCACCCGATTGCCCTAGAGTCGCGCTATCTATTGTATCCGGCCGCTCGCGATGGTTCAACACCTGGCGCGACGTCCACCTGAGAAAAAGACCGAGGAAAAACGAGGTAGATATATGAGATAAGTTGCGAGCAGCGGGACGGCCGGGAGGCACGCCACGGTAATGGCTAGAGCAAACCGTTCGAGGCCAGCTATACGGAAGAACAGGACGAAAGCAGCGTACACGTGACGCGCTTCGAAGCGGTAATAAACCCGTGTCGTCTTCACTGAGATGCAGTTTGGAAGTACAGGTACGACGGGTGCGGCGGGGCCATACTGGTGAACTTCCGCTGTGCTGCTCGGGGTGTTTGTCGTGCAGCTGCTGGATACGAAGGTCAGTCTACGCCGGATCCCCCACCTGCACCCCTCCCCTCTGTGACCTTTCAGCAGTAAACAGCGTAGATGCAGCTTTGATGTCGCGTACAAAACGCTTTACGTTTTTGTCTGAAGACTCAGCCCTGGCCACCGACCAGATGGCTTGAAGCCTGCTGCTGGGTAACGTTGCAAAGGTCAAAAGGTTTGGCAGGGGGAAACTGCGCAGAATATACATGTACTACATGTTCGCGGGTACGGAGGCGGGAATAATTATTGTACATTTGCTTATGAAACTGCCCGCCGGGCGCGCGCCCGCCAGCGCATCAATAAACTACGGTATCCGTACCTGTACATATCCGCCGGCGGTTGTCGATGATAATATACACTTATTCGTCCGCCAAACCCGTATGTACGTCGAACTACCCGTATGTACGGGTACATGGGAAGTGATACAATTACAGCACTACTTACAAAACTAACCCAATCCATCAGACGAATCATGCAGCCAAACTGGCGGTGGGCGCATCATATACGATGCTGGGTTCCTCTCTCCGCGACGCTTTCCAGGAGGGCAGTGCTGACGCTGTGGCATGCCTTCCTGTTCCTCGGGCACAGGTTTTTTCCTCGTTTCTTCTATTTGCTTGGTGGCCTCCACTGCTTTTCTTGTAAGAAAATAATCGGATGCTGGTGCCAAATAACACGAAAAAAAAAAAAAAACATCATACGAAAAAAAAAAACATCATACGAATGAGTAATCGCTCTATCCTACACTCCTCCACACAAGGAGTGTAGGAAAATAATTAGCACCTTCGCATGTGAAAAATGTAATCATGTGTTGACTTTTCGATAAATCCTCTGAAATTCTAGGTAACGCTTTGGCGCCCAAAATAATGGATTGCGCCGACAGATAATGGATTGCGGAGGGCGCGAATTCGAGCACTGCCGGGCTTGTAGTGTACTTGATGGGGGTATCGCGTCCACACCCGTGCGACACGCTCGTTCAAACACTCGCCGCGCCTGTTAGACTAAAAGAGCAACGGGCTCAAATAAAGCGCCGCAATATTATGACTTACTGTGCGACGGGCGCACAAGCACGATGCATAGGCAACGAAGGGGGAGGTGACGGGCATGCCGCTATATATTGGGAGATAAAGACACGAAATCGCGTATGTAAACTTACCAACGATATGCGGAAAACCAACGGGCAAGATGAGTTCGGGCACAATGTTCAAACGGTCGTAACTGACTCAAATGAGCTCCAAATATTTTGTAACATGTACCGTTGGACGCGCCTTTCAATGCACATATAGCGCTTCTATTGATGGGCACCGGCGCCCGCCGGCGGCGCAGCGGCGACGGACCCGGAGGGGGGTGCGCTCGCAGGCCCGTCGGCACCTACCTCTACATGCACGCGGTGGGCGCTGGTAACCATGTAGCCGTGCCAAGCTTGGCACGGTAGGGGGCTAAACGAGGTACCGACAGCTGCGATCCGCGGGATCAGCAGTTGTCGGGAAGCCCGGTACGGAGGGTTTTGGCAAAACATAATATCCGTACACTAGCATAGGGATCTCCCGCTCGGCCAGTCCGATATGTCTATTCCGCGACTAAACACTCGCAGATACTCTCCCGACGAAAGGGCGGGGGCGGCGTTTGCGAGATATTTTTGGGCGAAGAAGGGTACGGACGGATCGGCGGAGGGACGAGGGTGTTGGAGCTGGCGGCGGACAGCTGGGAAGCAGCGTTGGGGCACGGCGCTCGCTAAAAGTCGCCAGCCCTGCGAG
This sequence comes from Tetraselmis chui, assembly GCA_026401115.1. Lineage (NCBI taxonomy): Eukaryota > Viridiplantae > Chlorophyta > Chlorodendrophyceae > Chlorodendrales > Chlorodendraceae > Tetraselmis > Tetraselmis chui. Next base: position 22,120 of record JAPMLY010003096.1, on the reverse strand, counting down.
AGCTTTAAGTCTCCACGAGGGCGAGGCCTGATGCAACGCAGGACGGAGGAGGGTCGCAGCCGGAGGAGCGGCACGGTTTGGCGGCGGCGGTCCCTAGGATCACCCGCCGCCGGAAAAGCCCGGTACGGGGGGCTGTAGAAAAATATTCCCGTACCCACCATATTTTGAGGACCGGCGACTCGATCTATCTGTTCTACCAACCCCTCCCCTAGTCGGTACCCGGCTATCGATAGGTTGCCTCATGCAGTGTGCCTAGGGTTATCGTAACGGCACACTTCTCATAAAGGCGGCCCCTAACAACGTAAACCACTGGGGGAGGGTAAGGAAGGCCACAACGCGATCAGATAGGTGTTGGAAACATACGGAACAAGGGCATGGGACATAAGAAAATCTGGCTCGGGGGCAGGAAAGCCAGCCGGACACCGTCTGCAGCCCTGTTATTCTCTCTTCTCAGCCCCCGAAGGAGGAGAGAAGACTCGGCTAGGTGGCGAGCTGCGTCGGAAGGAGTTACTTTTACCTCGGGCGGGGTTGAGCACGGATCGAGAAGGGACCGACGACGACATGTGCGAGGTGGGTTTTTCACCTGCCTTTCCCGCCTAGCTCCGGCACGACCGGAGTCGCACAGGAGCCGAGGTAAGGCACGTTCGCCACGACCACCTCACGCTGACCAGCCTCGCTCATCTGCATCCCCGCAGCGGCTGGAGCACGCCGCGTATAGTGGAGACTAGCGACACTTTTTAATTTCATATTGTATCCAAAAAAATACGTATAGATCCCAAAAAAAAACTGGATACGTGTATGTTTTAGACGGTATCGTCACTGCCAATGTAGAGGTTGGGTTTAGTGGTTCGCGGTCTGCTCCAGCTTATAAGTCCAAAAATAATTGGCGTTGAACGGGGGGGGCCAGCGACAACAGCCGGTTTATACTGGTATTGTTGTAAACAATTTATTCTATGTGAATTTCATTTTATTTTATTTCATTTCATGATGGGCAGAACACCTGAAAATTTATTCTATGTGAATTACTATAGTTCCGGGATATTCCGGCAAAGCTGAGCCGCAATGCCAAGCAACACCCGTCAAATTCGACTCACCTCATAAGGTGATTTGTGCGGGGTTTATCCATATATGTTTGCCAACTCTTCGTTCCTACTAAACTACATGCCTTTTCCCGACATGTGCCGCGTGCAGGCCGGGTGAAGCCGGCACAAGCACATACCCAAGCATTCCCAACACCAACGTCAACATGACGCGTCCCAAACGGCCAAGTTGGACCTCACCCCTCGCCAAAGCCAATCGCCCTAGCGCATTTATAGTGTGCATTGTTTATCCAACCATACGTTATGTGAATATGTTTATACCCATTTACTTGCTAGTTTTGTAAATACACCACCCGTACCTCCGGTGTGAACTTCCATGCACGTTCATACACCTACAAGCTAAGGCTAGGGATTAGCCATCAATGCATCGTCGATATAATCATCATCACTGTAGGTTGATGATGCCATCGATGTGATAGGTTGCGACATAGACATCGACACGATGGCATCAGTTTCAATTATAATGACAATTGGAGTGCTAGTATCAATGCCACGGATTATCATGACAATTGGAAATTATTGATTATCAGAGCCCGATGCATCGATATATCGCCTAAATTATCAATGCATCGGCGATGATATTGGCTTAAATTGCCATCGATGTCAACATTCCAACTTATCAACCCCATCAACATCGACAATCCAAAACATCAATGCTATCAGCATCGACGTTTCAAGATATCATTACCATCAACATCGATAAAGTTCACTTGATCCCTAGCCCTACCTCGCGCATTGAACACGGCATTTATGCCTCCAAACCCCTCTAACTATTCCCCAAAACTAGATTTAGGTGGCTCACTGAGCAATATGCAGCTTGGTGTGAGCACTTGAGCACTGCCCGAGAGTGGCGCTCAGATAGACGTGTGTAGTTCAGACAATTCTTGGGAATTCATGGGCTTAATTCGACAAACCCCGCCGACAACACCCGCTTTAAGCTCAAGTCTCACCATGCCGAATTAAGGCTAGCTGCTTGCTTCCCGGCTACAAAACATTTGGGTGGTACATGGGTGCCGTTGTGCTTGACGTGGTGAGAGGGGCGCGCATGTATCATGGACTAGCTTATGTTTATTAACGTAACGCATGTCTGGGCTCATATGTGGAAGGTTTGTATCATGCATCCGAAGGTGTAATCAGGTACCACATGCAAAACATTGTCACGCAGAGGCGTTATTCACATATGCACATGCCTCATGATGGTGAGAGTTCATATACGGGGATGAGGGTGTCATAAATATCACGACATCCGAGACTCAAAACTTGGAAAATAATATAGATGTCATGGTTTCGTTCGAATGGAAAACACTCCTTAACCGTCTCTCATCACTATGGAAACACGACATCGTAAAATGTTCGTAACTAGCGATACGCGCCACTCGTACCATGCTCATCGTCAAAGCCGGGGCCCACATAAAAAAACTTGATTGAATTGGCAGCAACATCTTTGCTCCCATGCACTTCCTCCACGCAGCTCTCATAGAACCATACACAACCCCCCCCCCCCCCCCAAACCCCCGCAGCCTCCCTACCCACAGGTTACCACTCTCGCACACCCCTCTCGGATCCCAAAGATCATTCCACATATACCATCCCCAACGTTCACCCTCGTTCCATACATGAAACGCCGACGCAGCACCCAACACTCCAACATCCCTAATGTATCAACCTCCATAGACTCCGCGTACTTCACCACTAATGACATACGCTTCCCTCCCTAGGATATTGTAAATATACTCTCCAAGCACAAAGACTCAACCACCCAACAAACATAATACATGGTGAAATGGGCAACCACCGACACACCCACACCCACAACCCCCCCCCCCTCCACCGTCCCCCCCACCCCCCCCCCCCCCCCCCCCACCCCCGGCCCCCACTATACATCCTTACCGGCTCCCCCCCCCCCCACCCCCCCCCTGCTCAACCCTTCCCCACCACACCGCCCAACCCCTCCACGCCACCTCATCAACCTCAACACACGCGACCTACACACGTCTATCGTGGACGTCGAACATCTTACAACCACCCACCACCCGAACGTCCTCATCCTCACCGAAACCAACCTCGTGACCCACAAATCCCGCTGGCGTATCGCCCTCCCCCATTCTCTTCTCAAAGGTGCTTGTCCGCATCACTCACATGTCCCTCAACCCAACGCATGCGTCCTCTTCGTTGTTCGCAAAACCGCATTCCACTCCGCCACTGTCTTACCCCCGCCGGCCCACCTCACCCCCCACATCGGCGGCCTGTCCCTCATTCCTCACTCATGCACTCCTTATCTCCTCCTCGGAGTCTACATGCCCCAACTCCACACCCCCAAACTGACCCGCATGTACGTAGAAGTCGCCGCGTGGGGCCTCCGCCTCGCAGAAATCTACCCATCTCACCACGTCATATGGGGCTGAGACTTTCAAACGACCACCACCCAAGGTACCGGAAACAACGCCCTCACCTCCCAACTCATCTCCCACGTCCAGCCCTCCACCCCTCCCCCCTTCCCCTCCCCTACACACTTCACCCACCACTCGGCCATCCACCTCGTCATCCCAACTCCCTTCACCCTCATTGCCCATGCCCCAACGCCCAAAGACCCCTCACACACACCACACACCACCCGCAGATTCACTTTCAAACTCCCCCTCACACAAGACCACATAACAGCATACCAACTCAGCACACCCGACCTCATCAACCAGACTGCCACCCTTAATGCAACAACACTCAACACACCCTCATCCACAGCTTCTCCCGACACCCTAGACAATCTCGCCTCGCAATTAACTACCCTACTATCCAACCACATGGACCACGCCGCCATCATTTAGCCCCTATCCACCCCGAAGAAACCTCGACCCCCTATCACGTCTCCGGACCCAATATGGCTTTCTAAACAATCCCGCAAACTCATTCAAAAACTCCGCCGCTACAGCACCAACCGCGGACCCCTCCCCCTCGCCCAATCTCCCTTACACACGACCGACTATATAACTCCCGATACCATCAACAAAAAATGCCAAGAACGCATTCGCCACCTCCTCCACTCAACCACCGCGGATAGATTAAAAAAATAAAATCCCGAGCCAATACGGCCTACGACGCTAACCCCAAATCCTCCCACCGCCTATTGAAAATTAAAAGCGGCCTCCTCTCCCACAGCTGCACAACCTCGACCCTCCATAAAATCACTCGCCCCGCTAACACAACTTTAACCTCCCCCACCGCCGTCCTCGCGGCCGTCCACTCACACTTCGACACCGAACTCACACGCGCGACCCCACCCAAGCTTCCAACCCCTCCTTAGGAACACCCGGACAACCCCGACCGATTATTCATCGAACTCCGAGGGGACTCCACACTAACACTCGCCGACATGGTAACACGAGATACATTTAATAAAACGATTAACTCGCTCGGCACGGGCAAGGCCCCCGGCCCAGACGGTATCCCTAATGAAGTCATAAAATTCCTACCCCAAGCGACCCGTTCCGCGCTCTTCTCCCTTCTTTCCCTCCTCGCCCACAAGGCATATACTGCCCCTGAATGGTGCCACAGCACCACATGCCTACTACATAAAAATGTGACCCGACCCTCCTCGATAACTACCGCCCCATCGCCCTAACGAACAACCTCATCAAACTCTAGACTGCAGTAATCAAAGATGCAAGCTCGAAATACGTAGAAACCCACGGCATCCTCAATGACCAACAGGATGGCTTCCGCCACCGGCGCAGTATCCACGACACCCTCTCCCCCATCATCATCATGATGGAGGATGCAAAAATTTACAACAAAGACATCTATGTCATGTACACGGACATGAAGGCCGCCGACCACCGCATCATGTTCAAACACATGCGCCGACTAGGTATGCCTCCCACTAAGGCTAGGGATCAAGTGAATTTTGTCGATGTTGATGGTAATGATATTTTGCAACGTCGATGTTGATGGTATTGATATCTTGGATTGTCGATGTTGATGGCGTTGATAGTTTGAAATGTTGACATCGATGGCAATTTAGGCCGATATTATCGCCGATGTATCGATATTTAGGACGATATACCGATACATCGGGCTTAAATAATCAATATTTTACAATTGTTTTGATAATTGATGGCATTGATGCGAGCACTACTGCCATCGTTTCGATGTCGATGTCGCAACCTATCACATCGATGGCACTATCACCAGGCGATGATGATACTATCGACGATGCATCGATGGCTGATCCCTAGCCTTACCTCCCACCCTTGTAGACACTTGCGAACATCTCTACGATGTATCCACCACCGACTGTATCACCCCCTACGGCTCCACCCCCTCTATTGACATTAACCGTGGCACCCTCCAGGGACACACCCTCTCCCCTTTCCTATTTACCCGCTTCCTCGAACCATTCCTCCGCTGGCTCACAGTCGGAGGCCGGGGATACCGCCCGGGCGCCCCCGCCACTAACGTTGACCCTACAGAACCCACGGCTACCTACCCCGGTCACGGCTTGGCCGACGACCTCAGCCTCGCCACGGGCTCACCCCCCAGCATGACCATCCAACTCCGGAAGCTCTCCCTCTTCAGTGCCTACACCGGTATGACTGTCAACGTCCAAAAATGCTGCATTACCGGCGCCCTCTGGCACTCACGCAACGCCCTCTCCCCAGCCAACCGCACCTTCCTTGGATCCCGCCTGCAAAAACACTTCACCACCATCACCTCACACCCCTCCCCCATCCCTTCCATCGGCCCCTCAGTCACATACCGCGTCTTCGGAGTTGAACTAAACGCGTCTCTCACCTTCACTAAGCACATGCAATAACTAAAGCGCACTACCACATCCCTCATCAATGCCCTCTTCACCTTCCTACTAACGTCATCCGCGGCCTCCTCATCGGCAAACACTTCACCCTCCAGCTCGGCCTCTTCAGCGATTCCCAGTTGGACATCCTAGAAGGCCAAATCTGCAGAGCCCTCCGCTTCGCCGTCTCCTCGGTGCGTAACCTCCCCCGCACAGCCCTCCACCGCCCCACCAACGACCGCGGCTACGGCCTCCCCTCCCTCAAAGCCCACGTCGCACAACTCACCGTCTACCACCTACACAAAATCATGAACACCCCTGGATACAAAGGCCACATGGCTAGAACACACATCAGCACCATCTCCACCGCATACACCCATCGACCCACAGAATCCATCATGACATGCAACACCTCTCCACCCACACTCCGATGCCTTATACGAGCCCAACGCGACGCAGGCACCATGTTCCACCACATGCCTCCCCTCTCCCTCACCAACCCCATCGCCTCTACACTCCGCGCCTACTTCACCCACCAAGATAAGACCCTCCTCGCTTCAATCTGCGACAAAGCCACCCACATCACTGACCCACACGCTTACAAACAAGCATACTGCGATTTCACACCCCGCCGAACACACACATCCCTCCTGCCCCATCTCAAACTCCTCTGGCAACACAACATCACCACGTGGTCACAAAGTCCTCCTCCGCGCCACCGACACCTCCATCATCCTCCAATCCTGCAAATTCATATCCACACTCGCGGGGTCCACCACCTCCCCCTCAGTCCCCATCCGCCTCCTCGCCGCAGTCCTCACCGAAGCTTTTGACACCATACACAACCGCTTGCCCACTACACACCTCACCACGACATGCGCATCCCACCCCACCACCATCCACCCCTCTTGGATATCTCTCTTAACCCCCCACCTCCCCCGCTCCCCCACGACCCTCCCAACCGACATCCGACAACCTCACACCAAAACCCTCCCCCTCTTGCCCCCCACAACACATCGAAACGGATTACTTCTCACCCTCAGACCACCGCTACCCTCCTTGCGACGTCACACGCATACTCTCCAAACACAAAGACTAAGAATACAACCAAACGAAGCATATGGTGGAATGGGCCCCGGAACACCTCACGGAATGGGAAATGCAGCTCCAATTCGACGACGGCTTCCGCCTCACCTCCTCCACCCCCACCTCGGTATGTCACCTCCCCCATCTCCCCCACCGCATGCTCTATATGCCACGACCCTCTCCACACAAGCCACACCGCCGTATGTGGCACATACCCGCACTTTGCCGTCCACTCCCACTGCCACCCCGCCCATGGACCAACACACATGCCAGTGCGACTGGTGCGAACGCGACCAACAACACGACCTTACCCCGCCTCTATGAGGTCCATTGGGCCCCCTGCCTACAACTCCACGACACCATCGGTGAGACTCCCTACGGCCCCGCTGCCCTCACCGCATTCATCTCATGATTCGCCCCCCCCACAGCACCCATCTTACCCGACCAAGGACCCATCCAATTAACGCATCTACTCATCACACTCAACTACGACCCCATCAACACTGACCTCGACATGCTCCCCACCGGGACATTTACCATACACACCCACCCCACCCTCCATGACACTACCATCATGTGCACCCCTGACGCCCGCGCAGTCACCACCATCTCCGCCCCCCGCATCCGACACCTATTCCAACTCTTCCGCCCCGACTTCACTCACCGCTCGTTCGAAGAAGAGGTCTACCACCTCATCACCCGCCTAGGCTCCCGATCAGAAATCCACTCACCCACACCCGCCACCACCACGCGCAACAGATGGGCCACTAGAGAGGACTTACTCACAGCACTTCGCACCACATTCCACATCTAGACAGAACTCTACTCGGGCCCCCTCAACAAATCACTACACTCCCACACCTACCACTCCCTCTACCCCAAAGACGTAGTCTTCTCATCCAGCGGCAGCAACGCCCCGCACACCTTGCACGGCACTAACATAGCCAACCCGGAATACGACCACGAATGCATGCGCCGCGCCATAGAACATGCAATCACTAGCGCTCACTCCACAGCCTCACAGACACCCAGCGCCACCACTCTCATCCTCCCCCGATGGGAACACAAACCTTATCGATATTACAAATACATCAACTCTCCATACACCCACCACCTCTACACCTATCCCAACGACGCGACCATCTTCATACCCCCCGACCAACACACGGGCAACCCCACCCCCACCCCATTCGGCACGCGCTGGATGGTCGACATCTACCTTGTTGCAAGCCCCCTCGCACTTTCCGCTTTACCCTTAAACACAGCCATGACCGCCCTCCACAACACACTCGAATCTATCTACAATACACACATCCCCAACCCCACCATCACCGTCCCACCCCCGTACCTCCTCGACACTTGCTCACCTCACTCAGCAGGCATATACCATCTTCCCCCCAATCCCACTCACCCCATTACATACCCACCCCCGGAACGCACGACACAACGTACCCTCCCACTAGAGGAGAATTTGCTTGGAATTGGCAGGACTTCGTATACACATATGGCTCCAAGAAGGGCGGCCCCTCTCCCCTCGGAGCTGCCGCCTCGGACACACGCCTCAAAATTTTGGTGACCTCCACCCCTCCCTCACACACCATCAATCGCGCAGAACTAGCGGGCATCGACGTAGGCCTCTAACTCGGCCATACCCACTAGCTTACAGACAGTGCGTGCTCCCTCCGCCTAATACAAGGCTACATGAACTGGCCATCCGCCTACCGCCACAACATTAACCGCGACACGCTCCTCTCCATCACACACACCCTCAAAACCCGTTGCGACTCAGGCATCCGTACGCACCTCGTCAAAATCAAAGCACACAGCCACTCATTAGGCAACGACCTCGCAGACACCCTTGCTAACCATGCTGCGGACCCTTATGCAAAGCCTTTAACATAACTACGGATCTATACTGATAAATCATTAAGCTCACGCACCTATCACTCCCTCTACCGGGAAGACAAGGTCTTCTTCTCTGGTAGTGGTAGTAGTGCCACCTTCGCTTGGTATGGAAGTATGGAAGAAAGATTGCGAACTCCGAAAACGACCACACATGCATGCGTCAGGCTATGGAACATGCCATGACCAACGCGCAAAGACCGGAACCACACATACCCTCAGCCACTATCTTGCTTGTCCTCCCTCATATTGGGATCACAACCCCTACCGACATGACAAGTACATTTGCTAACCCTACACACATCTCCTCTACCACCTCCCAACCGACAAGTAATGAATTCGTCCTCCTACCCAACCCAAAGGCATACCCACCCCCACCCCCACCCTGTTTGGCAGAAAATGGGGCGTAGAGATATATTTGGTTAACAACACCCCCGCATTGTCCCTCCTCCCCCCTCTTACTTCACTCGAAACACAGACGCCCGCCGGCGGCGCAGATGCGGCGGCCCCTGAGGGGGTTTCGCTCGCAGGCACGTCGGCACCCTGCTAGAGTTGGGAACGGATAGTTACACGGAGGTCGTGCCGGCCCCACAAGGGGGCCGGCTGTGGTGACTAGAGAAGTGGGAAGAGAGAGATGGCGGCCGGCGAAGGCACCGGCAGGGCCGGCCGACCGCCACTAATAGGGAATAGAGTACCGCTAACAGCATAACACTAAGTACTAGAATGACAAAAAGCTACCTTGAACATAAGTACTATGCAACGGGATGCTAGTGCTAACACCCCCCCTCAAGGTAGCCGAGGTCGTGACATCGTCCTAGCTTGCGTTGAGGAAGGTGTCATCTTGTTCGAAGGTGTAGTGCTTTTGCGTGTGCCTCAAGCCGGGTAGGTGTAGCGACATGCGCTCACAAGAACGTGCCGCTACCGGCGAGTTGCCGATATGAAGCGGTTCCAAATGTACTGCGTAATGTACTATTCTGACATGTAGCGGGAAAAACTGTCCACGGGAGAATTAGCCGACGCATGAGAGCGACCGGCGAGAAAGAAGCACAGCCAAGAAAGCCGTTAGGAGCGTGTAGGCACGCAAAAAACATAGACGGGCGCTCGTGTTGACTCCCCCTTTTCGCCGTGGGAAAGTTTAGCTCCTCGCTAAGTAAGGTGAGCGTTGCGGCATTGCCTCGGGAAAAAACGATAACAATAATAATTAAAGTACGCACGGGCCGAATTTTCGCGGGTCGGTCTGAAAAACTAGATCCGGTCGAGAGCATCGGTAGACTGAAGGCTAGGTGAGACAGAAAGCTGGTGAGGCGAACATGGCGCCGGGCGCTTTACACACGCTCTTCTCCTTTTTACGTGGGAGATGGTAGGACAGTCGCGGACAACCAACTCGAAGCCGAAGCGTGGGGTCGGTGGGACGATGAATTACTAACGTGGCGCCGAGCGCTTTACACACGCTCTACTCTTTTTTACGTGGGAGTAGGTAGGATTAGCGTGGCGCCGAGCGCTTTACACACGCTCTTCTCTAGTGTAACTTGGTGGAGGGCCCATAACCTGTTAGAGTTGGGAACGGATAGTTACACGGAGGTCGTGCCGGCCCCACAAGGGGGCCGGCTGTGGTGACTAGAGAAGTGGGAAGAGAGAGATGGCGGCCGGCGAAGGCACCGGCAGGGCGGGCCGACCGCCACAAATAGGGAATAGAGTACCGCTAATAGCATAACACTAAGTACTAGAATGACAAATAGCTACCTTGTACATAAGTACTATGCAACGGGATGCTAGTGCTAACACACCCAACCCCACCTCCTCGTGGTGCGCGTTCTAGTGTTGAACCGTGCACACACGATCAATATGGAAGGTAGCTAACGCACACGTAGTTACATTTACATTCACGCAAAAAGGACAGTCATAAGGACAACCATTCCGAACCGTGGTGTCGGGACAACAAAAGTGTGTGGGCTGTAGCCTAGCGACAGCTCTATACCGAATCAAAAAGGTTATCGGTATGTCCGATCTAGACATGTACTAATCAAATCTAGAAGAGCTTACAATAGCTATTTGCAACTAATAACCAAAAGGTATTACTTACAACACTCCCCCTGAAGGTAGCTACGGAATGAAGCGTTGCATTGGGTCTTCTCCTCCAAGGATTGCACTTCGATGTCTTGTAAGTGCATGTGCTCGTAGAGGCTTAGTGAACATGTCGGCCACCATTTGGTCAATGGGGAGGTACCTCAACTTAATGGCTCCTAGCTCCACGTGGTTCTAGAGGAAGTGCCACTTCAGACCGATTTCTTTGGTCTTCTCGTTGACCAAGGCATTCTGGGAGTACGCAATGGCGCTTTGGTTGTCCTCCCAGATGGTGGTGGTTTCGGTGATAGGGGCGTTAAAGATCTCCCCCACAAGTTGGCGGAGGTGGAGTCCCTCCTTGGTGGCGTCAGCCGCAGAGTAATATTCAGCTTCACAAGTGGATTGGGCCACACAAGTACGTTGTTTGGACTTGTAGCTGATGAGCCCGCGTCCGAGAGTGAAGAGATAGCCCAAACGAGACTTGCGGGTGCTGTTGTCGTTTGCCCAATCAGCGTCGGCAAAGCATGTAAGTTGGAGGGTGTGGTCCGTGCCCCCGCCCCCCCCCCCCTAACGTCATGCGCATGTGGATGGTACCATGGAGGTATCGAAGTATTTTCTCAGAGCGTGCATGTGGGCGTCCGTGGGGGATGCTTGGGCGGAGCCGAGGATGCTCAACGCCGTGGACACATCGGGACGAGTGCAAACGGCCGCGTACTAGAGATTGCCCAGTAGACTTGGGTAGACGTCCTTGGCCACGCACACGACTTCGGTAAGGGGAGGCGAAGTCATGTGCGCGAGTCCGGCGAGGAAGCCGGGGTCCATAGGAAGGGACGAGGGCTTAGAGTCGGTCATGCCGTACTTTGCGAGGATGTCGCGCAGGTATTTGGACTGGTCCAGCGAGATGGTGGAGGTCGAGCGATCGCGGGTGATGTGCATGCCCATGAGTTGGGAGAGGTCGCCCATGTCAATAATCTTGAACCGTGCACTAAGTTGAGCCTTGATTGATGTAAGCCATGTGGCATCATTGCATGCTGCGGGAATGTCGTCCACGTAAAGTGCGATCATGGCGAGAACGTGACCAGCGCGGAAGATGTAAATGCATGGGTCGGATACGCATTGTCGCCACCCATGTTCGACAAGCCAGGCACGCATGAGCATATTGAACTCGCGAGGGGACTGTTTGAGTCCGTAGAGGCAGCGTTTGAGGTGACACACTTTAGACGTGCCATCAGCGAAGCCGAAGGGTTGGCGGATGTACACGTCCTCCTTGATTGGGGCGTAGACGAACGCAGCGTTGATGTCCAGTTGACACAATTCGAGGTCGCGGGCGGCCGCGATGGCAAGGAAGAGGCGAAGGCTGGCCATGTGGATGACGGGGGAAAACGTTTCCTTGTACTCGAGGACTCGAGGCCAGCGCGTTGGATGCACTCTTTGGCGACGAACCGCGCTTTGAAGCGGGAGACATCGCCAACGGTGTCAAACTTGACCTTGCAAATCCACATGATGTTAACGATCACGCGGTCAGGGGGAAGGTCGACAAGTTCCCACGTGGCGTTGTCTATGAGGAAGGAGTACTCTTGCTGCATAGCGGCTTGCCAATGGGGGGCATGGGCGCTGTCTAGAGCAGCCCGGTACGATTTCGGTTCCTCACACTCTCGGGCGGACATGAGAGCGACGACAGTACGTGATGTGCTGGCATGGGTGTGTGGAGGGCCATTGATTAGGTGTGGCACGCGGGGTTGGTCGAAGATGTCCTCCTTGGCTTTACCCTTGTCCAAATCACAACACGATGCAACAAGTGTCGGTGGGTTATCAGACATGTGGGCCACAAGGTCCCCGTAGCGGAGGGGGTGCGACCGGAGTCGAGCCTGACGGGGGGCTGAAGGAGAGGGTTGAGAGTCGGACAATGGGGTGTCGATAGGGTGGGATGGAGGCGAGGTGTCCAGAGGGGACTCGTCATCCGAGGGGTCTGCGATGACCGAGTCAATAGGGAGGCGCGTGCGGAAGCCCGGGGTGTTAACGTGGAGGACGACATGGACGGAAGTGGTGACGCGGTGAGGCTCGGGGTTGTAGACGCGGTACCCATGGGCGTCAGTCGGATAGCCGACCATGGCGCCACGAAACGCTTTTTCGCCGAGTTTCCGACGCACATTGTCGGGCACTTGGGCGAAGACGGCGCACCCGAAGGAGCGGACCTTCGACGCGTCTGGCGCCGATGCCATAAGGTGGGTGAGGGGAATACCACCGGTGAGACCGACTTGCGAAGGTACACAACAGTGCTTACAACGCACGACCATATGGAATTGGGGACGGCCATATCGCGGAGCATCGCAGAAGCATTGTCCCGGAGGGTGCGCCACGGTCGTTCAGCTTTGCCGAGCATGTGATGAGCATAGGAGGCAGAAATTTGCTCACCAACGCCGAGGCGAACGCGCATTTGGCGTGTGACAGGAGCCTCAAAGACATTGTCCGAGTCGAACTTCAAGACCGATGCGAATGCGCCTGAATGAGAGTGATGGTGTGCATGCAAGTGTTTGATGTCCATCAAGATGGCTTCTAGCTCATAGCAGGCGTCGTTTTTGGTCACATCACCCACATGTAATATGTGTGGTGGTCGATGGCGAGCATGCAAAAGCGGAGGCCATGTGGGGAGGGGACATTCACTGGACCCCAAAGGTCATAGGACATGTTGAGAAGGGGACGGGATGGTTTAGCGCAAGCAGTCGTGTTGCGTGGTGCATTAGTGGCCTTGTGGAGCGAGCATGAATCGCAAGAAACATTTTTTACATAGCTGGCTAATGTTGGGCTAGTTGGGACACCGTGGGTAGGCTTGGCATGTAGGCTTTGTATATAAAGGTGTCCAAACCGGCGGTGCCACAGTACGGGGTCGCACTGGGCACTGAGGGCAACACGGGAACCGTGGCAGCGCGCGTTATCAGGTGAGGGGCTTGGGGGTAGCTCTAGGTGGTGGGGCCCGAGGTAGAGGCCGTTGCCAAACGGCTCTAGCACACCCACTCATGTGGGCACTACGAGAAGGCCAGTGTCAGAGTCAGTAGGGAAGCGAAATTCACAGCCACTGTGGGACTGCATCCAACTGACACTAAGGAGGCGGACGATGTGTTGAGCGAAGCGAGAGGACATGTCAGAGGTGTACAATGCATGGACCGTGCGGTGGATGATCTCGCCAGATGCAAGCCAAACAGAAATTTGCACTAAGCCACTGCCCTTAACGTCGACGCCGACCCCACCCACGCGAGAGGGAGCGGAGGGGGGTGAATGTAGCGAAATCAACCCGAAACGCGGTCAGGTTGATAGAGCGGGCTGAGTCAACTACCCAGAACTGTGAGAGGTCACGACCTGGTGTGAGGGAAGATGAAAAGGCGACAAAGCTAAAGGGGACACTAATCCCGGTGTCATCGTATTCATCCGTGCAGTCCTCGAGTGTGGGCAGACTGCCAATGTCGTCAACGGTGACGTCGTTCAACATGGCTGCGGGCGCATAGGTAGAGCCAATAGGGGTACCGTACTTCTGGATGATTATCTTGCGTTTGGCAAGGGTCCACCTCAAGAGGGCGTCATCCGGGGCAGTGCATGAGGACATTATGTGGTCCATGCTGCCACATGCGCTGCACTTGTTGGGGAGGCCACGACCATCACGAGGGCCACGGGGGTTGTGTCCTCGACCGCTGTGCGAGCCACGACCGGCAGCGGCAAACGCAAATAAGATGGGAGGGGGTGATGTGTCGGGGGCTGGCACGCCCGGAGCACATATTTCCTCGTCCATGTTGTGTGCCATGTGGAGGATGATGGCCATCACCTCATCAGCATACAACATGTAGTCGGTGTCGAAGGCGTTAATGACACATTGTTTGGCCTGGCCGAAAGGGCCGGTGTTGGAAATGCCACGCAGCATGAGGAGGCCAAGGTTGTGGGGTTGGATGGCCGCGGAACCATCAACCATATGACATGTTTCATTGTAGTCATCGAACGTCTGCCTCATGAAGCGGACATAGTCACTGAGGGACTGACCAAGGCGCTGTCTGAGCATGAGGTTGTCCAACATGGACAGAGAGCGAGCAAAGGACCGGCAGTCTAGGCGTTCACACATGATATCCCACGCGGCAGTGGCGCAGTCGGGCTGTGCTCGTGTGACACACTTCATTGCATGGTTAGCGCGCTGATTGGCGCTGGCTGCATGAAGCATCATTGTGTAGGCGTATTGTTGTGCCTGCTGACACAGCCAGGCGCCCGACTCGCGGATGGCCAACTGGGGGATGAGTTACGCTGCCTTGAGGGAGAGGAAGTTCATGAAGTTCATCTTCAAATGCTTGAAGTCCATGGTTGGCCCCATGGTAGAGACCGACATCTTCATGGACCGGTTGAGGGCGTCCTTATCAAAACCGGTTTCTTCATGGGCCGCGCGGCCGATGACCACCGGGTCAATTGTGGGGCGACGGCTGCCACGGCTGGTGTGAGCACCACGGGGGGCAAGAGGGAAATGCCGGCCATGGAAGGGACGAGGTGGGCCACCCGGAAAGGGAGAGTGGCCGGGCCGTGGAGTCGGCGGCCCGTACGGGTGCGTGTGGCCACGGGAGGTGGGGAGGTGAGGCGGCGGCGCCTCCGGGAAGAGCGGTCCGTGGGTTGGAAGGGCATATTCGGCAGGAGGGTATGGTGGAGGTGGTGGGAGCAAGTCCACGGGCTGCTCGTGACGCGAGGGTTGGCGGTGCGCATCGTGATGGCGTTGCGTGACATGGGGGTCGGCAACAATAGCTGTAGCGGCAGCTGTAGCGTTTGCCGTCTGCGCGTCCAAACGAGCGTTAATGAGCGCCATTTGTTCAAGGACTAGTGCGAGCGTATCATGAGTAGGAGCGAGCGAACTCTGCTGAGAGCCGGGGTCAAGGGAATCCGCAAGCGTGGCAGGAGGAGAGTCGGCCGAGCGAGTTCTAAGTGCCATCGCGGCCGACGAAAGAACGAACAAGTCGATAGGCAGCGGTAAGAACCGCTAGCTGGACTTGTGCCTAACAACGGTTTCAGAGAGACGGCCTCATGCCCGCCGACCCCTCGGCATGTAGCCCCGTGGTGTCTCAAAGTACCTTTTCTGTGTCCTCCACCCAATGTGGGGCACAAGCCGAGGCAACGGCGAGGTCAGGTGGAGCGCCGCGGTGGCGGCTGAGTCGCTAAGTAAATGTGTGTAAGACATTTAAGTAGACTAGGGCTGTCGTGCACCCTGTGTATGCGTATTCACCCGATAGTGCCCCCCCCCCCCCCCCCCCCCCCCTTTCTCCAGCTTGGACATGTGTGCACCATGTCCACACACGACGAGTGCGTCGGTGTGGGTGGCTGCATGTCGTCCTCGAGCAGCTGACTTAGGTGGGGTGGAGGTGGGTTTTAAAGCGCAATTTGTACTGGCGATACCGCCGACAACAAGGTGCAAGTACTACGTTTTTGTACAAACTTGCCTTCTGCGGGAGAGGTGGCGATCGCAGCTCGCCGAACCAGGGTGTCGCGCGTGAGTGACGTGAGGCGGGAGCCCATACCATGTTGAACCGTGCACACACGATCAATATGGAAGGTAACTAACGCACACGTAGTTACAATCACATTCACGCAAAAGGGATAGTCACAGAGGCAACCAACCCGAGGCGTGGTGTCGGGACAACATAAGTGTGTGGGCTGTAGCCTAGCGACAGCTATGTACCGAATCAAACAAGTTATCGGTATGTCCGATCTAGACATGTACTAATCATATCTAGAATAGCTTACAATAGCTATTTGCAACTAATAACTAGAAGGTATTACTTACAACATGTAGCCATATAGCCGTGCTTGGCGTGGCACGGTTGGGGGCTAGGCGGGGTTAAATCCGGCGGCTGCGATTCGCGGATCAACAGTTGTCGGGAAATCTCACTACGGAGGGCTTTTTAGGTATATCATATATATATCAGCGTCAAAATCTCCCGCTCGGCCATTCCGACATTTCTTTTCAAGGCTGGATACTCCATACACACTCTCATGTCTACGGGCGGGACACGTATTTCCTCGGTCGTTTGGCGGCGACGAGGTGTCGGGCGGACCTGAATTGGCGGCGGGCGTTGGACTTGGTGGTGGATTGCTGGGTAGTAGCGCCTATGCAAGGCTCGCGATGACAGTCGACAAACCTTGTGGGACACGAGTCTCCCTAGGGGCGAGGCGAGAGGCTACGCATGCATGTTTACATATCCCTCCGTAGGCCTACTGATGGACACATATGTACGCTAGACTCCGGGGGAGTCATGGCCCTCCACCTATAGGTGTTCGCAGCTCAGTCGCGATGCGATGCGATGGGTTCATGTGCACAATATGTTCCTATCGGGTACCAAATTTTGGCGGTACTTGGATAAGGCGTAGAGCTCCGTTCCGGGAAGCGGCGGTTCTAACCCCCTTCATGCCATTCCGTGTGTACATGGATTAACAATGCCGGTGGAGGGTTGCAGCCGGAGGAGCAACACGGTATGGTTTCGAAACAAACATTGCCATCATGAAAAGCGTCGCGACGATAGGAACCCAAAGTACCATAATAAATAGCAACATGAAGACGTTGCATGAATTCTCGTCGCACATCCCCCCAAAAACGCAAAAAAGGAACAGAAGTAGATCGGCGAATGAAATGTTGCATGCATACATAACTGCCAGAACGCAATCAACGAGAGTCTGCAGCACCCATGCAAGGGAAGCGACGAAGTCCCACCAAAAAAATGCCATGCGATCAACCAACTCAATCGCCATAGGCGCCAACCGGCCCCCATCCTCCAAAGCGAACGGATAGTAGCCGACTTAACCGAAGGCGTGCCAAGAAAAGCGGAAGTGCGAAGGTCCGCATCGAGTTTGCCATGCGGAACTCCCAATGCAAGACTGCCTAGGAGTGGGAGAAGAGCACCTATATGAGGAACAATGGTGTTCGTGCGAGCACTTCTTACCGTCACCTCATCAACAAGATGACGGCGTGGTGCCCTCAAGTCTAACCACACCACACCGGTGTGAAGCGAAAAAGAGCGCCAAAGCCCCGCGACACGTACCCGAAATCACCCTCATAAAGTCCGGTGGAGAAGGTCTACAAAACACCAAGAGGTCAAGTTAGGTCCGGGCACGAAGTATGCGCGAAATACCCCGTTGAATGTGGCCCCAATAATCTCCCGGTCGAGTGAGAGCATCGGGAGTCGGAAGTTGTAAGAAAGTCAATTAGGTAGCGGGCGCCATTGCATTGTTAACCGGAGATACCACAACTCGACATCGGGCCCGACATAAACGGAAAGGTCTTGATTCAGTGTGTTAGTCAACACCACGAGATCCGATTCCCGAAACCCCCTCATAGTAGTGATCGTATCATACTAACTTCGCAATTGGACCGCCCACGGTAAAATAGATGTTGCAAGATGCAATAGTTCTTGCCAGGTAAGACCGTACAAAAAATACAAGTACATCTTACTTAAATAGAGCAATGGCCTACGTTTGCCGCTCTAACTTGAAAAGCTTAGAGAGCGGAAGCAAGGTATGAACCTCAAACCCCCTCAACCCCTCATCCACAAACCAAACCCCAAACCTTTTGCCGGGCGTCCAGCGCACGGTGGCTAATTTTAGCGGAGGAGGGCAACAAGCGAGGAGGGCTTCTCGCCTTGGGTTTGGGGCGTGAAGACCCAAACCTTAGGGTTGCCCGCCTTCACACACACACACACACATACACACATGTGTGTGTGCTGTCCTCGCTATCTACACACTTCCGAATTGTGCCCCTCCAAGATAGAAAGCCACCCAGCGACCCATTTGCAGCGCTGTTGGGTTGGCAGGGCAATGCGCCCGGCCACAGAAAGTTAGACCCGCGGCCTCCGCATGCGCGTGCGCGGTGACCTATTGGACCGTGCAATGGCAGCCCGCCGTCTCCACGGGCACGTCGTTGGGCAGTCTTTTTATGATGGCCTCGAGATCTACGCAGATGTCAAGGAAAGAGGGGCGGTCCTCTGGGTCCGCGGCCCAACACTTCTCCACCAGCTGGTGCAGGGGCTCCGGGATCTCAGTCCCCCACCGGCTCTTGGGCGGCCACTGTGGTCGCTTGTTGTGTAGGGCCGCCAACTGCGCCGCGCGTGCCGCGTGTTGGTCAAACATGGGCGGCATCCCGGTGAAGAGGTAGTAGCAGATCATCGCGTAGCTGTACACATCCACTGCAGGTACAGCATGCCCACGGAAACAACCGGGTCAGCCGTCAACCTGAGCGCCCCGATGATCCCAGATTTTTTTTAAATGGTTTCAGGTAAGTAAATGAAGACTAAGGTACTGAAGCGGCCGAGAGCATAGTTTATATAAACAGTTCGGCATTGATCATGAGTTACTGATAAAGCTTGGAGGTAGTATGTATTTCGTAAGCAACTTGCTGGAGTAGTGCATTAAAGGTGCATGTAATTGCCGGGCTGAGGTGAAGGAGGTGGCGAGGAGCGAAGCGACTGTCACCTTTCCTATTGTAGGGCTCGTGGCGGAAGACCTCTGGCGCCATGTAGCGGTAGGACCCCGTCTCGCCGGTCATCTGATAACTCGGGGCGTTGGCAGCTGCGCCCACCTGCAATCGTGCGCGGGACAAAGTGCGAGCGACAACATGGTTTCGCTTTCGTTTCATTTCTATAAAACAAAAGGCAAATACGCACCAGGCGAAAGTTGTGTCGTAGTGCATACAAGTACCATCAATTATTGCAACTCATTGTTCCTCGCATGGAATAAAACAAAACAATTTAGTTTGTACTTGTGATAGAAGATCAACATCATTGCACTAGAGCGAAATTACACAGTAGGCATTTTCTGTAGCGTTGTAACCGCATGTACATAAACTGTCACACATCAGTTGCTGAACATTGTGCAAATTGGGTACAATTCACAAAACATCAAAATCGCCAGCAAAGGGATGCTTCGAGAGGGGACGCACATCCGGAGGCAGCTTCGTTTCGCTGATGGTCCCCAAGTTTCCACCCGCCAGGTTGCCCATGCGCGCGCCGAGGGAGATGGACTTCGAGAGTCCAAAGTCGGCGATCTTTGCGATCCCGTAACGCAGCAGGATCTCGCGTTGGTGCTGCTTTCCGAGGTAGGGGCTGCTGCCGATCATGATGTTGGCCGGCTATAGAGCCCAGAGAAAATAAGGTACAAGCACATGTGAGCAGTCATGGCTTGCAATTGGACACGTAAGCTGGTTCTATGCTAGATGGGCAACAATGCAGCTTCAAACACACAACACCCCAAACGTGCTATCAGTATTGGAAAGTAAACGGTGACTGAGGTACATGGCAAGGAACGAAACTTTGATAGTGCTCGAAATGGGAATGGGGGATTCAGTCAGGGGGGTCCGAGGGCAAGCGTGATTTGGTGGGGTCGGAAACTTGGTTGCGAAGGCCGGCATAAACAGCCGAGTAGAATATTGCAGCATAATGCTTCATATGCAAGCACTCCGGCTTTTTCAACCAGTGAGAATAGATCAGCATGCAGTACAGCAGAGAGCGGAGTAGGGAATGTCGAGGATACATAAAACCAAGCTATATGTGGTGAATCTATATATTGTGTAGCATGCACCTAGAAGCATGATCAAAGTTAACAGGCATTACATCCCATCCACATGAAATCGTTGACCCCCGCCCCCCCCCCGCTCCTTTTCCCAAAACGTGCGCATACACACACATACACACACACACACACACAAATACACACATAAACACACACATATTCTCACACACGCACGAGCATACACCAACGCACACACAGAAACAGATAAGCGCGAGTACATTGCACAGCTTATAGTCATTAGCGTGTTACATATGGACGGACATGAGCCAGAAAAATGTTAAAAGGGAGAGGAAAAAGACCACCTTTAGATCGCGATGGATGATGCAATATGGCTTCCGTTCGTGCAGGTAAGCCATCCCGCGAGCAGTGTGTAACGCAATCTCTGCCGATCTACGCACGCCAATCTGCAGCGCCGGCAATGAAACAGCCCACGCTTAGTCATCTGCACATCGCCGAAGTCACAAACTGCAACCCACCATCGGAAGGTACGTTGTAACGATGTATGCGAACAAATTCAATACGTAAATTTTCGACAGCGTTGTTGCTTCCGCTGAACCCGTTACAAATAGCAACTCCTATCGTTATATGTAGACAAGCTTGCACGGGTATGTGTATGTGTGAGACTGCTTCAGTTCCATGTATATGAGTGTATACAAATAATTCGTCCGAGCGAATGTACGCGCATATCCTAGTACTCGACGTATATATAGATAAATGTTAACGTGTCTGCGTGAATATGTGTTACATATTAAAATTCATTGAGGCGACAATCTGTGTGTGTGTGTGTGTGTGTGTGTGTGTGTGTGTGTGTGTGTGTGTGTGTGTGTGTGTGTGTGCGCGCGCGCGCGCGCATGCGTGTATGTTTATTGGGGGGGGGGGGGGGGGGGGGGGGGGGGAGGGGGGGGAGCGCGCACGTGAAACTCCTTCCCAAGGATGTCCGCCACGGAACCGGCCGGCATATACTCGGTGATGATCATATACGGCTCCTTGCTGGTGCATGCCCCAAGGAACTGCATCGTGTGTCTGGGGTGGTGCGCCTTGCGCAGCGCATTCAACTCGCTCTTTAGTTCCTCAACCGCCACATGCGAGTTGGACTTAAGCACTTTCACGGGCTACAGTGGAGTTGTGCCACCGCGCGCTGTAAACAGTGCCGAACTCGCCGCGACCTGCAACGACCAACACACGACCAATTGCCAAATCAGCGTCCGCGTCATTTGCGGCATTTTACCCAATCCCACTGCTCATCTCCTCACATTTGAAAGCCTTTCTTGACACCCCCCCTTCTTTCCCCCGCGTACTCACGCGCGCACGCGCGCGCACACACACACACACACTCTCTCTCTCTCTCTCTCTCTCTCTCTCTCTCTCTCTCTCTCTCTCTCTCTCTCTCTCTCTCTCTCCTCTCTCTCTCTCTCTCTCTCTCTCTCTCTCTCTCTCTCTCTCTCTTTCTCACACACAGACACACACACGCGCGCGCGCACGCACACACACAAAAAAATAACACACACACACAAATATGTCCCCGCCCATGCAGACACTCATTTAAACATTCCCATCCGGTGCAGCCCAATTTCAGCTTTCCATTGGCCTTTATACCACACAT
>JAPMLY010003095.1:0-31126 GCA_026401115.1 Tetraselmis chui | reverse complement strand
CTCTCATGCCCCCCCCCATGCCCCCCCCCCCCCCCCCTTCTGTCTCTCACACCAACATGCAAATTCCAATTGGAGAGCTCGCTTCCGCCGAGTCTGCCCTCGTGTCATTTTATTGAACAAGATGGGTCGCCATCCATCAACATGGCCGCCGGCTTTCGTGCTGAATGGGGGCCACCCCGTGGCATCGCCGAAGACTATGTCGTCTACCTCCCTGGACAGCACCTACGCACCTTTGTGAACCACCTTCGTACAGAGTTTCCGATGCGAGACGACCTTTGGGCTGCTAAGGTATATGCATTGTTCTCGTGTACGTGGATGACTTTCTGATCTCTCCGACTCACTCGAGTGGATCAAGTCTGCTAAGCGGGCCATCAGGGATCAGTTTCGTGTGATTGGCTTTAGTGAGGCCGAGTTAATCCTTGAGATGGACATTGTCAGGGACATGGAGGCTGGCACCATCAACCTCTTCCATGAACTGTCTACCAAGGAGATCTTAGAGAAGTACGGCATGTTGGACATCAAACCCTCCACGGTACCCATGGCTTCCACGCACTACCGAGATGACGAGGTCGCATCCGACCAAGGCAAAGTGGCCTTGCCACCACCGGAACACGAGACCTTCCGTATCATCCTCGGGCTCTGCTACCTCAATGGAACAAAGCCCGTGGGAATCATCTACGGACGGCCATCTAATGACAATGCGGGCGACATCCAAGTGTTCTCGGACTCTGAAAGGGCAACAAACACGACTAACCGCCAATCGAAGTCAAGATAGGTAGTTATGCTCAATGGTGGGCTGAACTTCCGAGTCCCATGAGGTAGTGGCTCTGTCTACCACGGAAGCGGAGTATGTGGCCGTCAGCCGGGCGGGACAAATTGCGGTGCATTTCCGGCAACTTATGCAAAATATCCACCAACGGCAGCTTGGCGCCACGACAGTCTACGTAGACATCGATGGAGCCGTCAAACTCGCCAACAATCCTATGGCTTCAAACAGAACGAAGCACATCGACATCAAGCACCACTACATTCGAGAACCCGTGGATGCAAAGACTGTCGCAGTTGTGTCGGTAGGCACAATAGACATGTTAAGGGATGAATAGGCGAAAGCGCTACCGGAGCCGAAGCACACTACGATCGCTGCATGGGAGGGAAGCCAAGTCGAGAGTCGATGTTTACATTACTCGCTAATGATCTAGACGGGCTCTTGTGTTACATCATTATCATTACATGTACGTTCACTGTTATCGTTATCCGCACTGAAAGTTGTCAATGAATATGTATAGGCTAGCAACAATATTGTGGGTTGTTGCTTACTCTTTCTGTCACCATCACACAAAGCGCCTCGCCGGTTGCTCTAGCCAACTAACCTCTGCACTCACCAATGCTCCGATATTAGGTGCAGCGGCGAGGCGTCTCGGCAGGAACCCGAATGATGCTTATTCGGAACTAGGCAGTAGAACTAATAGTACACAATAATTCCGAATGAATAGTGCGTAGTATTACTCGGAACTCAGCCGAGCTACCCACTTGGGCACTATCGGGTTGCCCACGAGACCATCGAGGGGCTCTTGCTCGGCGAGTCGAGGCAGGTGCCGGACGACTAACGTGTTGAGCACGGTTTGTTCTGTGGGTTTTTGGACCGCTTCTATGGGGAGTGGGTGTGGATACTACAGAACGCTACCCAGGTTCGGCGTTGCTAGCGGCCTTTCGCAAGGTGTGGGTTTCTTGGTGCTTTGGCGAGCCATGATGCCGTCCATGTAGCATAGGACGATTGCCCGTCGCAAGAGCGTTGTTTGCAAACCGGCAAGGAGGGATACCCTACGCTGGCATGGAAATGTGTCGTCACCCACTTCAAGTAAGTAACCATCGCATGTAACACAAAAGCATATTGCGTGACACATTGGCGTACAGACGTCCGACAAACACACAATGACAAACACACACACACACACACACACACACACACACACACACACACACACACACACACACACACACACACACACACACACACACACACACACACACACACACATACACATACACACACACACGCGCGCGCGCGCATTCGAGTTTCCGAATAATTAAGAATTCTACACATACTGACGGACAGACGTCCGACACACATTGACACACGCACACACACGCACACACACACACACACACACACACACACACACACACACGGGCACGGGAATAAGCGCACACGGGTGTTGAGGTACACTACACACACACACTAGACATAGCACACTACACACATACACACACACTCATTCACACATGTACGAGTACTCGCATGCATCATTCACGATATACTAACCTTGTCACACAGCACGACGCACACGCAAACACACACACACACACACACACACACACACACACACACACACACGCACGCAAAGTCTGTCACACACCCACACATATACCCTCGCAAGCTAGCACACACACACACACACACACACACAGACACTCTCACACACACACACAGAGACACTCTCACACACACGCGCACACACACACACACACTCACACACACACACACGCAAAGTCTGTCACGCACACACACACACACTCACACACACACACACACACACATACACACACTCACACACACACACACTCACGCACGCACACACACACTCACACACACACACACACACACACACACACACACACACACACACACACACACGCAGTCAAACGCTCACTCTCTCTCTTTCTCGCTCTCTCTCTCTCTCACTTAACACACACACACACACACACATACACTGTCACACATAAACTCTCTCTCTCTCTTTCTCTCTCTCTCTCTCTCTCTCTCTCTCTCTCTCTCTCTCTCTCACACGCACACACACACACACACACGCAAAACACACACACACACACACACAAAACACACACACACACACACACACACACACACTCACGGAGGTACGCGCGCGTGCGCTTGTAGGCTCGATTGTCTGAGTGATATTCGGAGAGTCTGTAAACCATTTCATCGATAGTCCCGTATACAGTACAAAGAGAAGTATGTCGTTTCGAAAAGTCGGTATTCGCACATGCCGCTTCAGGTGAACGCGATTCAGCGTGCTGCTCGTCCCCGTCACGATGCCGTCCTCTGAGAGCTTCACGTTCACAGCAGTGCAACGGAACAAGTCAGGTGCTGTGGAAAGAAACTGCCAGACTCAAAAGGTAACGGGACGTTACTTTACTATTTCTGAGGAAGATCGGAACTCGTTACGCACACCAGCCAGCGCCACGACCAGTCATTTACGCGTTGATTGTAGTCTGCAGTGACTGCAAGTGTAGCGATATTCTTTGCCTTACGTTTAATAGACTCGCTTGCTGCGATGATAATAGTTTTCGTCGAGAAGTTTTTGGATTGTTCAGGTACGCTGCGGGTGCTCCCCTACAGATGGGAACAAGGACCCGCGCAGTGCTGCGGCCGCCACGTGGATGCCGCATGTACTGTCCAGTGGTACTAGTAGGGACTGTCCAGTGGTCCAGTGGTCCAGTGGTCCAGTAGGTCCAGTAGGTACTGTCCAGTTGTCCAGTAGGGACTGTAAGTAGATCAGGTGAATAACGGTTGCTGTGCTCGCGTACCGCCGCACGACTGAAAGTATATTTGAATAATCCATATTTGAGGTAGCGATGATAAAGATATTCTCGGATAAAATCGATACTGTGTCTAGATAGTCTTCCGTTACTCGTGTTATGTATCGTCTATATCATCCATATATTTTCTTACATACGGATATTAAAATTGTTGACATCCGTAAATATGTTTATTTGTCAGGCCTAATTGGAATTAGTAATGCACGAAAAAGAAATCGCAACATCTTCGTTCGTCGTTATTTGTATTCATCTTATATTCAATAGAAAATATTATTCTTGCAAGAAAAAGCAGCGGAAACCGCCAAGTAAACAGAATACAAGGGGAAACAACCTAAGCCTATATACATCTTATATTCGATTTATACTTATTATATATTAATTTATTATTCTGTTTGTTATATTTTTATTATTTTAATATAAAACGTATGGGGGAACAAGGATTAGTACATTGCTGCCCTTCATATCCGCGATCGGGTTATCGATATCAAAATTCCCAGCAGCAGCCACGATTGCAGTCTCGTATGACTCGTGTCGCTATGGGCGGTTCATTTCAGCCCTCTGCCGCCATACCCCGCCATCTCACCTCCTCCCCCTCCGACAATGGTCTGTTTGCGCCGAACCACTGAATAAACACCGCAGCAGCAGCAGTTCGCCGGATACCACCCCCAACACCTCATCACAACTCGCCATATACGACCCCGCAGTGATAATTCTCCGCGATTCGTAATGGCGTCAAGTATGTGCTCTTTACGGTGCAGTTCGGTACCTGTGACAGCAAGCCGCTGCCCGCCGTTGCCGTCGCCGTCATCGTACGCCGTTTCGCCGTTAATTATCATCAGGCGCCCAAATTCAGCACTAACAACAGCAGTGATCGCGCCGAGGGCGCGGAAAGCGGTGCAGCCGAGAGCACACAGAAGCGGTTATCGCATAAATGCTGCCGTTACGCGAGAGTTCTCTCCGGAAGGCGATGATGGACTTCCGGAAGCAGAGGTGGCTGCGGCGGAAGGTGATTATTTCCGGATGCCAGGGCCTTCGGATTCATGGGGTCGCGCAACCTCCTAAACTCCCGTCCCTGGGCCGTTATTTTGTTGTCATGGCACAACACGGGCAATGTTTGAAGCGGGGCGGCCTCGTTTCAGGCTGAGTCCCTAACTGCCCTCGTCGCCCTGCGACGTGCTCTTATCCTCTTTTAGGGGAGGAGGTCGCCGCCACCGACGTCAGCACGCTTTCCATCCTTCGTTTCGTACTGCCAACGCTTGGAATTTGGGTGATGGGGCCCATTTTGTCGCTGGTGGACACAGCCGTGGTGGGTCAAGCTAGCGCGGTGGAGCTGGCGGCATTGGGACCCGGGGTGCTCCTCTGCGACCACACCGCCTGTGAGCACCCCAAGGCTGGATTGCTCGTCCTGTTTGACTGTTTTTCCTGTCTTGTTCCGAGCGGTGATTTATCCAGTCTATTATCTAATTACAAAAAGCGGCGATTTCACTGCATTTTTATTATCATGTGACGATATTTTTAAGCGACAAGTTTTTTTAATTTGTAAATACATGTACCTGTACCAATAGACAAATAAAAAAACAGACTGAAGGTACAGGTACTATGTAGATGCTTGCTGTCCTTCCTGGTACGGGTACATGCTGTTATTACTACATCAAGCAACAATAATAACATGAAGTTCCTGGCAGTACCAGTACAAGTAGATGCTCGACGTCAATAACATTTTTACTTACAGGATGATACATATGCGGCCTTGATTGGCTATATATTATTGGCTATTTACCCCCCTTCCAAGATCGAAATTGATTTAATAAAACCCTTTTCCTCGTATACGCCCCCGCGGATGCTCCGCGGAGGCTCCGCGGGCCGCGGGGCGCAAGAGCGGGCCGCGGGCGTGAAAGCGCCTATTACCACTATCGTCGCCATGCCGTGAAGCGTTTAGCCCCCGACTCACAATTTTGCCACAAAGAAAACCACAAGTTCCAACACGTAGTATCTTTGGAATACTAGGTGGTGCAACTTTTGGGAGTGGCACATGGCGCACTCGACTAGGTCGAGGGATGCGCCCGAAGGAGCTATGCAAAACGACCCATAGCAACACGCGCGCCGCTCGCCTTGACCATTTTCCTCATTATTCATAGGGGAATATGGTATATTCTCTAGTTGTGTAGTTGACATAGGACTACCCTCTCTTGTGTTGTTGTGGAGGCGACAAGGAATGGGCGGCGGGATGTGTCGCTAGGCATCACAGGCGCGGGGAATCACTACCGCACGAGCTACAGGTCTTCGGGCATTCTGCGGAGAAATGAAAATCCCGAAAACATTAAGGAAACCCCGTCATGGTGAAAATAATCAAAAATAATGCTCTGTGAGGGGGGGGGGGGGGGGGGGTCACAGAGCAATATTTTTATATTTTTCTGTTGAGACGTCACGTACCGCGGTCATACGAGTAAAGTACAGGTATCGGGACCTGAAAAATACGAGGAAAAGTATTTTATTAAATCAATTTCGATCTTGGAAGGGGGGTATATATATATAGCTTTTAATATATATAGCTTCCAACGTTTATATATATATAGCTTTTAATATACATATACGTTTCAGCAAATCCTGTATTTAATTACAATATTGTTTGTTCGTGATTGTCATGTAGTGTACTATGTACATTATTGAAGAGTACTCTAAACGAGGTACACGAAACTCGCCGTCGAACCAGGTGGGTGATTTGGCTCCAAACAAGGAAGAATATAAGCTGTGGTCCAAACCAGCGTAAAGGCTATCTACATAGCTTCGGGGTAGTAGGAAGCCAAGAAAGCAACGTTAGTATCGTCGATGGCTTTCATAATTAGCTTACGTTGGAACGCATCAGCACACGTTTCATTAATCCAAAAACATTTGAGAGTATTGCAAACAGCTTATGCCTACGTTCTATGTCAGGCCTAATCATCCCTGTGCTTAAATGGGTAATGTGCTACCAACTTCACTGTTTTCTCATTATTTGCTTACCATACAACTTCTGAGGGCCCACGATGTATGTTAAAGCACGCGATTGTGCTGACAGTTACATGCGTGTGCACAAATGAGTTTTGGGCACGGAGGTAACATTGCGTGCAGATTGCTTATTGCTCACAGTTGAATAGAAGATATCCGGAAATGCTTACAGCTTGTTAAATTTGTGGATATACTGTATTTTAATCCTTTCCCTCCATATGATTCGTTTTTCTTTCCTTTGTCGATGTCGCAATGTGCCGCACCACTCGTCGACCTGCAAAATGATGGTCGTCTTCCGTAAAACCATAATTTTGATTTTACTCCGTACGGGTACTTGAATGAGCCGACCCCTAAATCGTACTTCGCAAAATGATGATCAAGGGCGAAGAAGATTAGATTGGGCGGCACTAAATTCGATTTAAGATGAAACCGATAACACGATTATTTATTAATAGGAACGTTTTGTGAATCCGGATCTCAGAGCACAACCCTGGCCAGCACCTTACCTAGCAACTATGCTGTATAGTGTACACGGAAAAGCAAGCGCTGGAGTATTTTAATGTGGATGACCTCTGTCATACACCAGTCATTTTGAAAGACAGGCAGCAGATCATGCAACGAGCAAATGTTTATTGCGCGTTGGATGTGGACGAATGATACGATCCAAGCTGGCTCGCCAACTTCTCAAATCCAACTATTGCAATAACTACATGTGTTGTAGGTTTTTTACTCGGATTCATCCATATCGCTGCGCCGTGTTGGCGTGGATTACAATATTGTGTTTTGCTCTGTTGCATTATTTAAGGCCGGTTCTTAGATGAACTTAGCCACCATCCGCGAAAGATGAGATGTTAATCTATTGCATTACTTAGTGCGTATGGGAGGGTAATGTTGCAAAAACTATCATTATGATATAATCGATGAATTCTAATGTATCACGAACTCTCTCGTGTCTACAATGTTTTCTGTAAGTAAATTATATTCGTATTCGACCAGAAATTACGAGTCAATACGAGCGATGTCGCGTTTGCATGAAAAAGTTATATCCGAAATTAATTTAACTCGATATATGAATCGTCATTTAATTTCTCCGTCAAAGCAACAATTGTTTTGGGATTAATGATGTGCGTTGTTTGTTGCAGACGTTTTCAATTTTCTCGCGATCGCGACCGCAAACCAACTGGCGCTAGCCTTCGCGGCGAGAGCCAAGGCACAGACGGAACAGGTGATGAACGAGGCGTTGATGGCGGCGACGGTGGTGGGCATTGCGAGCGGCGCCGCCTATTTCTTTTTCGCGCCGCAGCTCATCGCGCTAATGGCGGGCGAGGGTGGCGCAGCGTTGGTGGCGCCCGCGAGCCAGTACGTGCAGATTCGGGCGCTGGGGCTCATAGCTGCCCTAATCGCATCCGTCCTGCAGGTTCGCCCCGTCCCGCTTTTTGTTTCCCGGTGGTCGGAGACGACCATGGCGGATGCCGTGTTATGTTTTAATTATTGGTAAAAATTTCGAATGTTGTTAGTAATTATTTTCCCCTTTAGGTTGTCTCATATTTTGCCGCACCCGTGGTTAACCCGCTGTACTACTAAAGTGAAGTGTACGTTATATACTGCTTTGCACTGCTTGATGTTTCTAATGATGCTAAATGGCCTGTATGGAGGTTATGCCCGTGCTTGGGTTAGAGATGTCTCGTTTGTTTCACGGACCCTTGAGCAGAAACTCTCTATGGATCTGCATCCCCAACAGTCAGTTATCACTTGCGTCCACTGCACTCAAAAGTCCCTCTTCTTTCAGCATTGATATGACATAATTAATACAACAATGGGAAGGATCAAACTTAAATATCATATTTAAAATAGAAAGCCAATGTGTTTTGACCCCCCCCCCCCCCCCCTCCCCCCCCCCCATTCTCTTATACTGCTTCTGTGGGCAGGCATTTTTCTTGGCGGCTCGCAACCCCGTGACACCGATGGTGAGTGTGATGGTAGCGGGGGTACTGAACCTCGTGGGCGATCTGATATTGTGTAACGGATTTGGCATGGGCATCCGAGGCGCGGCATGGGCGACCGTGGCTGCTCAGGTGAGCGCAACGCTAGGGACCCCTTCCCCGCCTCATACCCGCCCATAGAACCAAAGTCCTAACATTGTAAGTACTATCCTCTTTTCTTATGAACCCTCTCAGTTGCATGTTAATTGACAACCATCGCCTTCGCTGTGACGCCTTACTCGAATTCATACTTGTAGCCCATTTGATTGTACTCTATGACGGTCGGTAAAAGTGATCAGTCGCTCGGTTCGTACTTCATACGCGTATCAGCGTTGAGGGGGCGTCATGGTTTTGGAGCACACAACCACACCTCACCCTTCCGCCTGCGAAATGAAACCAAGTACACGACGACCTCTTCCATCGCCCTTTACGTCTGTTTCGGACTCTATCTTCTTCTTATGACGAAAAAATTGAGTACATTACCGCTGTACAGTATCTTCTTCCCTTGCCATGAAGTATTATCGGCCCTTGCTACAGTAAAGTTTTAACACTTCGTGCAGTGATCCCTGGCTGATACCGAATAAGGTCAAAAACTGTAAATGACATCGCTTAAAGCAAGAATTGATTTATATTGTGCCAGCACTTGGAATATCCAAAACTTTGCATGTATTTCTGACGAATATCATTACAAAAAATATGTATACATATATATATTCACATGTGTATATCCCCAAAGTACATGAAAATCTGTTGTGTACCATCGCAGTGATTTTAAAGTGCGTCGGCATAGTTTTTCATAAATTGCGACCTATAACCCGTTTATTGCTCGCGCCGCAGTTTGTTGCGTGTGGGCTGCTTTTCGCGGCCATTCGTCGGCAGCAGCCGGAGCGGGACGGCGCGCCGCCATCCGGTTGGAAGCTCAACCTTCGCGCGTCGATGCCTTCCCCCGCGGTGATACTCCGCTTGGCGAAATTCGCCGGCCCCGTGGGTCTGGTTCTCCTGACCAAGGTTGGCATGTACACGGCGCTGAATGCGGTGGTCGCGGGTGTCGGCGCAGTCAGCACGGGCGGCCACCACGTTGCCTTCTCCATCTTCATTTTCTTTGCTGTCGCCGGCGACGCGGTGTCTATGGTGAGCGACGCCATCGCCGGCTCACCACTGATTTCAATCACATCGCTGCTTTATTGTTGTCGGCTCATGCGATAATACGCGCCGACCGCTGTTTGCATTGTAATCAAACTTTACAGTGCAGTTTCGCATAAGGTTTTTAGTTTCATTCTAAAATACGGCTAATCTGAATTAGGTTTGGATGCACTTCACTAGAATTGTATTTGCTGTCTATTTTGATTACGGGCATTATTTGGCTTCGCTTTGTTTGGTTATTTGCTATATTGTTTTCTGTCACGGTTATTACCGATCTTATGAGATAGTTTAAATGAATAATAAGGTCTTCTGGTTGAGGTTTTCTCAATAAATCGTTTATTTACTCCTAATATTTCCGCGTCTTATTTTTTTCTCACTTCAATATTGAGAAGAGAAAAATGCATTTTTCGTCGTTTTCTTGTTAATGTCAATTATTGCAATCAAATAATATATGAGGCATGTTAAAGGAACTCCCAAACATGCATTTGGCCCGTTTTGTCGTTATTCCATTAATATTTGAACCTCGCCATTATGCCATCTTCTGTTTCCTGCGCGCGTGTCTAGCAGACTGCAAGTAATTTAAAGTCGCTGTCATTTGCTTCTCATCTATTGAGCGTGAATATGTTTGTACATTATCACAGTACTCATTAATGCAGTTCTTCCTCGTTTGCCTTTCCAATTTTCAAATCCAAATAATTAAATTTTAGGCAAAAATGCGTCAATGCTACAATGTTTACACCAAATGAATAATAGTTTCACGCCGGCCTGGATTCAATTTATAGCACTAGCGTAAATCCGCATATTCGTAATGCAATTTTTAATGTTACTACGGTGAGCATGTCGTCAATTAGTTTCTGACTGTACCGTCCCGTGCCTCCTTTTCTTTCACCGCAGGCTTGCCAATCCTTCCTCCCCTCGCGCATCGGTCGACCGGCGTTGCGTCCAGTGGCATTGGGCCGGAAGCTGCTCCTCACCGGCGGCGTCGTCGGTATCACCAACTCCGCCCTCGCCGCCCTCATTCTCCTCTTCGCCTGCGGCGCTTTTGTAAGCGACCTCGCGGTAATCGGCCAAGTGGCGGCGCTCGTTCCCTTTGTCGCCGCCTCCCTCTTCATCCACACCTCGTCCATGGCCACCGAAGGTATCATGCTCGCGGGTCGTCGGTACTTTTACTTGGTCGCGACGTACTTACTAAACTGCGCCGTCGTCTACGCCGTCTACAGCGCCTCTATCGCCGCCGGAATGGGCCCCTTACTTTCCTGTTGGTATGGTATCCTCACCTTCCAGAGCGTCCGGCTGATTATCAACGTCTCAGTCCTCGCCTCCCCCTACAGCGTCCTCCGCGCCAGTGAGCCCTTGAAGTCCCTGAAAATGTCATAGTAGCATAGGCAGGCGTGGGACGATGGTGGGATGTCGCCACCCGCGAGGTACCCACCCACATATAGTGCTTTTATTACAATAAATGATGACTCCAACGCGATTAACTTTCCAAAATATGGAGACGTTGCGTGGCGGTTAATTGTGTTTGTAATCAATGATATTTGCCCTTCCCCGTCGTGAAGACAATCTGTGTGTGCACAAGCCCTATTTGCAATGATTCGCGTCCATTAATCCTTGATGTCACCGCCGTCGCTCCTTCTACTTGTGTGCACAGATCGAAAAGGATGGCTAAAATTGTGGTTAAAATAAGATTACTTTTCAACATGCACTGCTCTCATTCCACGGTTGTCGACCAGGAGTTGAAATTGAACTACAATAAGAAATCACTGCACATTGCGAGTATTGTCGTAATAATCGGCCTCTTACGTGGTCCTTTGGTGGCATTAGCCGGGGCTCAGACCATTCTCCATGATCAATCTACTCAAGTTTACCCGGACATGTCATTCTAAGCAATAGCCAGAACAAACTAAGCAACTCACAAGCACAATTAGATCAAAATAGTAGAGCAAATATTTATATACTATTATTCTAAAATGTACTTAATTAGTTCTACAGACACTTAGCTTGCACGATACGGTGGGTTAACCCACCAAGGTCGATAAGCTTTACCCTGGAATATTTCCACGACGCACGACTTCTTTTCCCAACAATCACCACCCCACCCCCACTCTCCCAAAACGCAAGTCGTTGACCTATGCCCCTACAACCGGTGTTTTTGCTTGGATCTTTTATACACCCGGCTCAAAGAAAGGAGGATCCTCCCCGCTTAGAGTCGTAGCTACTACCCACCCAGCAACACACACTCGAGTCAAAATTTTGGTACACTCCACCCCTTCTTCCCACACCATCAACCGCGCAAAACTAGCGAGCATCGACATAGGTATACAACTCGATCACGTGCCCCTCTTCAACGATGGCGCTTGCTCACTACGCCTCATGCAAGGTTGCACACGCTGCCTCATTGCCTTTCGACACCACATCCACGAGGAGACCCTCGACTCCATCGTCGCCACTCTCTCTTCAAACCCTAAAAGCTCCGCCGCGGGCACCCGCACACGTGCAGGTAAGATCAAAGCACATAAGCGCTCTACATATATCGACATCGCAGACGCGCTAGCTATCTAGGGCGCCGACGGGAACCCACCGGGCACGGAATGCGCCACGGGTGTTGAGGTAACTACAAACAACTAGACATAGCCCTACACACTCACCCCTCATTCCCATTGAGACTCCATATCATTCCGATATACTAACCTTAAAGCCGACGCCCGCAAATACAGCCTCCACCACACCCACACGCCGATACCTAGCATAACCAAACATGGAGCCCTCCTCGCCCGCGCCGCCGCGGACAGGGCCGACTTCTCGCGCCACGAAAAACACATCTCAAAGTTTTGTGTTTCTGCATGCACATCAAACCGTGCAGCATTACTATTAATACAGTAGAATAATAATGATGTGAATTTCTACAAACATGATGGAGGTTGACGATGATGCATGCATACATATGACATAAATGCATCGGCGGCCCATTTCTATAAAATTGAAATGTGTTCTCGATTGTTGTATTACATATTAGCACCGACTTTGTAAAATGTTATTCTATTAGCACCATCTACATTGTGTCTCTGCTACAACTTATCACTTGCCGCATGTGCTCGTGCCACGCCTAAAATGTCGCCCATGCCCTCGCATCAAATCGCGCATTGCTAGTTCATGATTGTGAGGAATCATGATGCATTTCATCCACTACAAGCATGATTGAGTGAGACAATGCAAGATGTATGAATAAATGCACAATGCCCCGTATGCACCAGCGGTCCATTCACATCAAAGAATATTGAGGTGTATGATCGAATTTTATGTACTATGTGTTCACTTGGTTAGGTATTCTCTAACCGGTTTTACTAATCTAGCGCCGCGATTGGACAAGTCCTCTAGTCGCCTAGCCATGTTGGCTACAACACGATTTGGATCATGTCTCGAACATTTAAGTGACGCCTTGCACTTTTCTACCTCCGCTCCCCGCCCTAGAACTAGCAGCTTCCGTGCCCTTGCTAGCACTAATGAGGGAGGTTTGTTGCGCCGCTACGCATGCACCCGCGTTGCTTGGACGCCAATTGGCACCCCCCCATTGGCGATCTGCCGAGGCGACATGCTGCACGGACATCCCCATCTGCCGAGGCAAAATGTTGCACGGTATCTGCCCCATCATGCGGCGCGCCCAATAGACATGACCCTCCTGCATCAAACTGCACCGGCTTCTTTCTTGCGCTGCCGCCAATGCCTCTGCTGCGGGTTCTGCCCCCATCGACCCCATCACTATGCCACACTCTCCCTTAAACTCACATGGAGAACCGCAGGAGGAGATGCCCAAATCCTCCGCCGGCAGCTCAGCTACATCATACACCCCCGCCTTCCAAGCCACCGACGTAGCACTCAAACCATGTATGGTTCCACATGCCCTTTGCCTACGGGCAAGGGCCCCCTCCTCACGCGCAGCAACATCCCGGGGCGCCGAGATATGAAAACACATGAAACGGTGAGATGTATTGTTCTCAAAACATTCTTTGCCCAAAACTTTGGTAACAATGATATTATACTAACATGAATCACAATCATAAAACACAAGCAAGAAGTCTTTTTCTAAATGTTGAGGGGGGCGACCTGTTTTGTTGTACGTGGGCTAAGGGTGCTCACCTTTGTAGCCGGCGCGCTCTCGCAGGAACGGCACCTCGGGGATTACCCAAAATGCAACTGCCCTCCTCATCGTCTTCCGGAAATAACGCTTAATCTCCTCGTGAAGCACAATGTTTTTCATTAACTGTTTGACGTTCGCCTGCATGACATAGAGTGTCAAATAAAATTGTAAAAGACATTGATTTAAGTACAAAATGTCTCTTCTCTTATAATCTCTTCCAATTAGCAGCTCGTGTATAAAGGTCGGCACACAGTGGGCGGGGGTGGCTCTTACCTCCCAGTCCGAGTAAGGTCGAAGTAGCGCCCACCGCGACAATCATAACGCCACGTCTCCTCCGAGAACAACGGCGGGCTGCTCGCCGCGTAGACCAGCGTGGCGTTGTTGACCGCTATTCCGGTGGCTGTCGGAAAAATCGCCGACAGCATGTACTATGCCGAACCAAACGAACCGTACGTTACGTACGCTGTCTCGTGGAGCTCCACTTTCACTGGTTGAAGCATCATCGCCATAGCCCCCTTCTTATGCAGCGGGCACTCCTCAAGGTAAGGTAAGAGCCTGCGAGAACAAGCGCACAGCCGATGTGTCACATGATGTTAAGCTTCTGCATATTGCTAGTCTAAATGGCATTGCTACCATAAAAATATATAGATGGGAGGGAAAACTTGCACGATGTTCCTGGACCCCATTTTTTCCCATGTGATAGATCCTGGAAGTTCGCGAGCTTTCCGACTACACTAATAGCCCCACGACAATAGCGGTTTTGTTGATGTAGTCGTAGATTAACCAAAGATTAATTCTAAAAATAATGGCCACAAGTCGTAGCCCGCGGATGAAGGGACATCGCGCAGGTTAAGAACCAACGGGACGGCGGGAAAA
The DNA here is from genome assembly GCA_026401115.1 of Tetraselmis chui. Lineage (NCBI taxonomy): Eukaryota > Viridiplantae > Chlorophyta > Chlorodendrophyceae > Chlorodendrales > Chlorodendraceae > Tetraselmis > Tetraselmis chui. The sequence goes on along the minus strand of JAPMLY010003095.1, from coordinate 16,381 downwards.
CATACACGTTGTGAAATATGTGACCATTAACACGACTTGCATAGGGAGCTCACCTCATCAAATTGAATTGCTTACTCCTCACCCATGTCGTTACATCATCGCCAAACTCTGTTGTCTTCTTATTTCCCCACTCGCTTGGCCCGTATGACGTGTTCCATGGTTCGCGCTCCGCTCCCGCGACGGGGTCGTCGTGAAAAGCGCCCACGTACTTAACCAAATCCTCTGCCAATAATTTCTCATTCGCCTAGTGCATTGTCACACTGCATCGTGCCTGAGGCACAGCCCTAGCCATGAATATTTATCAGATTCTTCCGTGAGGCTGTCCACTGCGGTGGATGGGACGCCACCATGGCGAAAAGGTAGCGTTGTGCGCGCGAATTGTAGTCATCCAGAATGCATCGGCAGCGGCGGACATCCTGAATTCACTTTCAAGACTCGGCGTGGGCCACAATAGATCAATAAAAATGTATAGACATCTCGCTTTATCAGATTTTGTACGGTTTATCAGTGATGTATATCGTATCATGACCTCGTATGCAGTGAGAAGCAATGTGAAAGTCGCACGCGACAGGAAAAATCATTGACCCGTAACATGGCACCTGATAACACCTTAATTTTACACCTGAAAAAGTGCGCGTGACCATGGCAAGTCAAAAGGACATGATGTTGCACGCAATGAGTAGGTGAGTCATTACACTTTGAAACTAGACGAAGAGCTTGCTCTTGTTAGTCAATTTTGCCTCTAATTGCTCCAGCGGGGTGAGTTGCAATCGCTGGATTAATGCAGCCCGCACATCGACATGTTCCATCGGGCCATTCGTCGGACACTACCACGCCACCAGCGTCGGCCACCTTCTATCGCTACCGTAGATGGGCTCAACATGTTCGCCATGTGTGTGCCATATATCAGCGTAAGGGGATCATTGTCACTTGTTTCTTGGTTCAATACCTTTGAAATAGCATGCCTCAACGTTCCGTAATTCCTCCAAGGCAGCGGGCATAACTACCTACGAAACGAGCATAGGTATTTCGACAGTGCACGTTGATAAACGCGACGATCCCGCTCTCCACCTGCGCCCCGACAACGCGTTGGTCGCATATGCGATCGAACACGTATGGATTCTCGTTATAGAGCTCACTCAGGAGTTGGACGACCGTAGTCCCCATGCAACCTCCGTTGTAGCGCGCCTCGAAGAACTTAATTAGATTAAGGTTAATCTCCCGCTCCTAGGAGCCCCGAGACGCGCCGCTGGCCTTCGCACCTTGGACATGTATCAACTTAGTCAATGAACGGAGGGCGACACCACCTTTGATCGCTTTCGAATTCTTTATTGCTCCCTTTCGGTGCGACTGCTCGCTGCTAGACTTGCCACGATCCTCAGCGGGCAAGTAGTCAGTCTCGGCGGCGACATGTCTCGAGTGGTCTCGAGGTCTGCCGCTCGCTCTTTACAAATCGCACCCATCAAAATAAGATATGCTCTCCATTATGGCGCCATGTCAGTCCAAGGGCGGCAGGCTTACTAGTTTCATTTATCTAAGTAATGCAGAGTTTAACGTCCTTGTCGCTCAAAGAGAGCACCGTCAAACATATGTTAGTTGCTGACAAAAGACAAAAAATGCTCACCGGGTATTCTCCAAGCAACCAATTGCGACCTTCACCATGTGGATAGCCTCCTCGAATTCGTCGATACCCCATTTGTCAACATCGGGTAGGTCGAATTTTTACGAGATGTGACCCCCCTTTCAAACTCATTAGTTGGTGTCATCGATGATGAGCGAGATAGACTTTGAGGTGCTCTTGACAATGGTGACATCCTCATGTGTTCTGCCTTTGAAATCGCCTACGGCAAAAGTGTAAGTGAATGCGCGTTTTAGATGCATTCGAGCATTGTATCACTTTGGCACGAATCCGTAGCACATGCGGACTCTATGAACAAGGTAATGTGAATGCGATTATTGAATTATAAAACTAGCACAAGTTCTTGCGTCGACGTCGATCTTTACGTACATCATGGTTTGCGGGAAGCTTTAGGGTTTGTAAAGTGTGTACATATGTTGACAATACATCTTAAGTTATAAAGGATTATTAGGGCCGATATTTCAGTTAATCACAAATTCAAATGACAAGAAGTAGATGCAATTGCTTACAACAATACCGTATGAAACATGATGATATCTAAGGGCCCTCCCTGCAATGCCAAAATAGAACTCTTAAGCTGAGACTAGACCGTGAACCACTAATCCCAACCTCTCCAATCGCAGTAGCGACACCGTCTAAAACATGCACGTTAACGAGTATAATATGCATACAAGTACGAAGTATAAAGTCTCGTCCCTATTCTCCACGATACGCGGCATGCTCTAGCCGCGGCGGGGGCGATGATCAGCCAAGCCCATCAGCATATGCTTGTCGAGTCGGGCCTACTTGACCTCTCGCTCTGGTCGTCGACGGTCCCTTCTCGGTCCACGCACACCCCGGTCCGAGATAATCTTTGCTCCTCCCGTCGCATCTCGCCACCTAGCCTAGTCTTCCCTGCGCCTCTTTCGGGGGATGGGAAAAAGAAATTCCGAAGCCTCAGACGGTGTCCGGCAGGCGCTCCTGCCTCCTTGCCGGAAATTTGTCATGTCCCCTGCCCTTCGCCCTCTGTTTTCCAAAACTTGTCTGATCGCGTTGTGGCCGGCCGTGGGTATTGACTAGGGGAGGGGTTGATCGAACACATGGATCGAATCCCCGCTCCGCAAACGATGGTGGGTACGGAGATGTTTATTCCAAAATCCTCCGTACCGGGTTTTTCCGGCGGCGGTTGATCCTATGGACATTCGCCCCTAGACTGTATCGCTCCTCCATTTGCGACCCTCCACCGGCATGCATAACCTCTCACCTCGCCCCCAGGGGAGACTCGAGTCCCACATGGCTTGTCGGTTGTCATCGAGCGCCATGCCCAAGCGTTGCTTCCATACTATCCGCCGCGAGCTCCAATGCCCGCCCCAAACTCAGATCCGTCCGTACCCTCGTCGCTTCCAAACGACCCCTCTGATACATGTCCCCCCCCCCGTAGAAAAGATAGTATGAAGGGAGTATCCAACCTTGAAAGGAACTATCGCACTAGCCGAGCAGTAGATCTTGACGTTAGTGTACAAGTAATAGTTATGAAAGCCCTCTGCATAGAGGCTTTCCGACAGCTAGTGATCCACGGATCGCGCAGGCGTTGGATTTCACCCCGTCTCGCTCCAAACCGTGCATGGCCAGATACGGCTTTACGATTACCAACGCCCACCACGAGGAGGTGGGGATGAGTGCCAACTGGTCGGCGAGCGCACCCCCCTCCGGGGCCGCCGCCATTGCGCCGCCGATGGCGCCATCACAAATTCAGCCTTAAGGCCCGTTACGGGTTGGCCCATTACATCGCTATTGTTACGACTATACCACAATACGGGTGCCGCCGGTCAGCTTCGCCGATTGTCCTTGAGCATTCGTGAGTAGTGAGAAGTCAGAACGGCCGGCGCCCGCCGGTTGTGCTGCGGCGGCGGCTCCGGAGGGGGGTACGCTCGCATATGCCCGTCGGCACTCGCACCCAACTCCTAGTGGTGGGCGCTTGTAATCCTATTCCCGTGCCACGTAGGGTACGGTGGGGGGTTGTCTAGCTAGGGTGAATCGGCAGCTGCGACCCGCGGGATCGGCAGTTGTCGGAAAACCGGGAAAGCTATGTACGGAAGGCTTTAAAAATGACATGTGTACCCTCACCTCCAAAATCCCCCGCTCGGCTAGTCCGCTATTCTTTTCAGCGCTAGATATTCCGCGGATACTCTCAGGTTCAAGGACGGAACCTATATCTCAATATTTTTTGGCGGCGGGGAGGGTACGGGCGAATCTGGGTTGGCGACGGGCGTTAGAGTTGGCGGCGGACATCCGGGAAGCAACGCCATGGCAAGGACCTCGTTAGCCGTGCGGGACTCGAACCTTCCGTGGGGGCAAGGCGAGGCGTTACGCTGGCTGGAGGAGGGTTGTAGCCAGAGGAGGGACATGGTCTTGCGGCGGAGGTCCACTTGATCTACTGCCACAAGGAAATCGCGGCCAATGAGGATTTTCGGCTAAACAATGCCGTATCCGACACTTTTCGAGGAACGGCGCCTCGATCCATGCGTTTGACCAACCCTTCCCCTAGTCGGTACCCAATTATCAATAAGGTGCCTTATGCATTGTACTTATGGTTATCGCAAATGCACACTTTATGTTAAGGCGGCCCTCTAGCAGCGTAATCCACCGGGGGGGTGTACATGCGGGTTCAGCGCGATAGTATAGGTCTTGGAACACAAACGGAGACGGACCGGGGACATGAGAAAATATGGCGCGGCGACAAGAGCGCCACCAATTAGACACCACCTGAAGCTATGGACTTCCATTCCTCCCCTCCCCCGGAAAGGAAGGTAAGCCTAACCTAGGAGGCGAGCTACGACGGGAGGAGTAGCGGTTATCTCGGATGGGGGTGTATGTGTGGATCGTGACGGGGCCGTCGACGACATGTGCGAGGGGGGAGTGGGGGTCGCATGCCTTTCCCCCCGACCTCCGGCACGAGTCGCACGACCGGAGTTTGCGCATGAGCAGATTTCTTGTAGGCCCGTCTCGACGAACGCAAGCTCACATGCTTGGCTGATCGGCGCCCTCACATGGGTGAAGCAGGCCGCGCATCGTGGAGACTAGCGACACTATATTTTTCATATTTTAAAAAACAAAATGAAATTGAAATTGTTTACAACATGTACCGTATGCGCCGGTTTGCAACAATTACCGTATGCGCCAATTGATGTCTCTGGGCCCTCCCAACAATGTCATACATGAAACTTACAAGTTATGGCTAGACCGTTAACCACCTGAATCCAACCTCTCCAAAGGGTGCTCGGGCGTTATACTCCTCCCCGGGGGGGGGCGCGATGTGGGGTGGTGAAGGCGTACAGTTAGGAGCGTGCTAAGGTGCAATGTGTGGAGGCGCGGCGAGTGATGGTGTGGGATTTGATGCGGTAAATAAGTAGGAGATGATGCAGCCATTGGACAGTGTGCGTATGGAGTTGTGCAATGAAGCGTGATGTATCGAGGCGTACTTTTGAGATGAGTTTGTCAGGAGGGCCAGTGCGGAGGGTGAGGAGAGAGGTGATACTTGTGATGATGGATGCGTGCGGTGTACCCGTGCGGCTCATGACGATGGGGAGGATGTCGACTGCGGTACATGGCCAGTGCTAACGTATGGCATTGGCGAGGGGGGTGTATTTGGCACGAATCATCTGGGCTGTGTGGGAGAGGTTGTCCGTGCAGTACATCCATTCCCCTATCTGAATGTTTTTAATCAAGGAGTATCGGCGGCGACCGTTCGTGTGACCGACGTATCGAGGTTCGAGGAGCTGGATGAGGTCGGGTTTGTGTGCGGGGGGTCGCAACGTGGGGGGGGGGGGGGGGGGGGGGGGGGGAATTTCGGTGGGGAGGATGGTACAACACGACGAGGTTAGGGAGTCTGGCGAGAGGCCTTTGTCGGCAACAACAAGGCGTGTGGGCATGTGGGTGGGGTGAGGGAGATGGCAGTCAAGAGGGGAATGGGTTGGTGTGGGGGGTGAGAATGATTTGATAGGTTTGTTACCAAAGTCTGCGGTGATGGTCTCCCAACGGCCGCCGTTGTGGCGTTGTAAAATTGGAGAGGAGTAGTTGTAGCGTGCTGTTGTGGCGGTCTTGTCTTAGGCCGAGCATGGTGGGGCATTTACCGGCCATGTGGCCGTTGCCGGTGAATTGGCCACACATGGGGCAACGCAGGGTGGGGTTGTGGGTGAGGAGGCGGGTGTTGTGTACGCCCCACATGAACTCTTGCTTGTGGGTGAATTGGGTGTTGGTGAGTGTTGTGTGTTTTTTGTGGAATGTGAAGTCGGAGCCGTCCTCCTCGACGCGGGCGAGGAGGGCTCCGTGCTTGGAGGTTTGTGAGAGGTGTGTGCGTGTGTGTGTGTGTGTGTGTGTGTGTGTGTGTGTGTGTGTGTGCGTGTGCGTGTGTGTGTGTGTGTGTGTTTGGTGCTGTGTGTGTGTGTGTGTGTGTGTGTGTGTGTGTGTGTGTGTGTGTGTGTGCGTCTGTTTGAGGTTGGTGTATCGGTAGGGTATGGGCTCCCCTAGGGGTTGCGGTAAGAGGGTGCATGGCCAGGTCTAGTGGCCTATCGACACGTCTGAACCTATGGTGTATGTTGTATCGGTTGGGTCCGTCCGTCGGCGGCCAGGATAGCTAGGGTCATAGGGTGTCTGCGAGGTCATTGCCTAATGAGTGGTTGCGTGCTTTGATTTTGCCGAGGTGTGTTCGGATGCCTGAGGCGCAACGGGTCTTGAGGGTGTGTGTTATTGAGAGGATTGTATCGCTGTGGATGGTGTGGCGGTATGCAGATGGGCAGTCCAGGTAGCCTTGTATGAGGCGGAGGGAGCACGCACTGTCTGTAAGGAGGTGAGTGTGGCCTAGTTGGAGGCCTATGTCGATGCCCGCTAATTCCGCACGATTGATGATGTGTGAGGGAGGGCTGGAGGTCACCAGAATTTTGATGCGGGTGTCCGAGGCGGGGTAGGTGGCGTGTGCTCCAAGGGGGGAGGGGCCTCCCTTCTTGGAGCCGTATGTGTATACGAAGACCTGCCGCTTCCAAGCAAGTTCTCCTATGGTGGAGGAGTATGTTAGGCTCGTGCGTTCCGGGAGGGGATAAATAATGGGGTGAGTGGGGCTGGGGGGAGATGGTAGATACCTGCGGAGTGGGGCGAGTAAGTGTCGAAGAGGTGTGGAGGTGGGATGGTGATGGTGGGGTTGGGAAGGTGTGTGTTGTATATCAATTCGAGAGTGTTGTGGAGGGCGGTCGTGGCTGCGTGTGAGGGCAAGGCGGAGAGTGCGAGGGGGTTGGCGACGAGGTAGATGTCGACCATCCAGCGTGTGCCGAATGGCGTGGGGGTGGGGTGGCCTGTGTGTTGGTCGGGGGGTAGGAAGGTGTTTGCGTCGTTGGGAAGGGTGTAGAGGTGGTGGGTGGATGGAGAGGTGAAGTATTTGGAATGGCGGTATGGTGTGTGTTCCCATCGGGGAAGTATGAGGATGGTGGAGCTGGGTGTGTGTTAGGCTGTGGATTGGGCGCTAGTGATTGCGTGTGTCTTGGCTCGGCGCATGCATTCGTGATCGTATTCCGGGTTGGCGATGCTGGTGCCGTGCCATGTGTGTGGGGCGTTGCTGCCGTTGGATGAGAAGACGATGTCTTCAAGGTAGAGTGAGTGGTGGGTGTGGAGGTGGAGTGATTTGTTAAGGGGGTCTGAGCACCGTTTGTTTGGATGCGGAATGTGGTGCGTAGTGTTGTGAGTAAGTCCTCTCGAGTGGCCTATCTGTTGCGTGTGGTGGTGGCGGGTGTAGGTGAGTGGATTTTTGAACGGGAGCCTAGGCGGGTGATGAGGTGGTAGACCTCCTCTTCGAACGGGCAGTGTGTGAGGTCGGGGCGAAAGAGTTGGAATAGGTGTCGGGTGCGGGGGCCGGAGAGGGTAGTGACCGCGCGGCCGTCGAGGGTGCAGAGGATGGTGGTGTCATGTAGTGTTGGGTGGGAGTGCATGGTGAAAGTGCCGGAAGGGAGCATGTCGAGGTCGGGGTGGATGGGGTCGTGGTTAAATGTGATGAGAGACTGCGTCCATGGAGGGGGTCCATGGTCGGGAAGGATGGGTGTGGTGGAGGGGACGAAACCACAGTTGAATGCAATGAGGGCGGCGGGGCCACATGGGGGTCTCACTTATGGTGTCGTGGAGTTGGAGGCAAGGGGCCCAGTAGACCTCGTGTACTCGGGTGAGGTCGTGAAGTTGGCTTCGGGCGCACCAGTCGCATTGCCATGTGACGGGTCCCTGAGCGGGGCGGCATTGGGAATGGACGGCAAAGTGCGGACACGTGCAACATGTGGAGGTGGGGTCTGTGTGGAGGGGGTCATGGCATGTAGAGCAGGTGGTGGAGGAGGGGGTGGGGAGACATACCGATGTGGGGTGGATGAGACGAGGCGGAAGCCGTCGTCGATTTGGAGTTGGATGTCCCATTCCGTGAGGTGTTTCGGGGCCCATTCTACCATGTATTGTGTTTGGTTGTATCTTGTGTCTTTGTGTTTGGAAATGATGCGTGTGACATCGCAAGGGGGTAGTGGTGGTCTATTGGTGAGAAGTATTCTGTCTCAATGTGTGTGGTGCATGCCAAGGAGGGGGGTGTTGGTGCGAGCGGGGGTATGGATGCCGGAGGAGAGGGTGGATGGGGGTGGGGGAGAGACACAAGGGGAATCCACGAGGGTTGGACGATGGTGGGGGGGGGGATGCTTGTTTGGGGGGAAGGTGTGCGATGGGTAGGCAGTTGTGGATAGTATCGAGAGGTTCGGTGAGGACTTTGGCGAGGAGGCGAATAGGGACTGAGAGTGAGGTGGTGGACCCCGTGAGTGTGGATATGGATTTGCAAGATTGGAGGAGGATGGAAGTGTTGGTGGCGTGAAGGAGGACTCGTGGCCACGTGGTGATGATGTTTTTTGCCAAAGGGGTGTGAGGCGGGGGAGGAGGGATGTGTGTGTCCGGCGAGGTGTGAAGTCGCAGTATGCTTGTTTGTAAGTGTGTGGGTCGGTGATATGGGTGGCTTTGTCGCGGATTGATGTTCGTTCACATTCTCTAGCATGCACAAAAATAAAAAATATAGAATAAAAATCTCCATTTTGTATGAATATGGCTCTGTTGTACTGCCATTCGTTAGGAACTTGTACGATATTGGAGAGGTTGGAACAAGTGGTTCACGGTTGAAGACCTAATCCTTATAGACCCAGATGGCTGAATTCGGGACCGCCCATAGATAGAAGCCGTTAACTCGGTACAATTATAAGAACTTCAATTCTAATTTTGATAATTGATGAGAACGGCCGCCCGCGCGTGTCGCGGAGATTGGCAACATGCGACGGGTATCGATATATGTTGCAACGTGGTGCAAGTTGACGTTCGACGTATCATATCATTAGGGCGGTGAGGTATCCTCACCATTGCCCCACAGTACGGGGTTTTGGAGGTGAACGGGAAGTGCCGTTTCAATTTAAAGTAGCAATGGTCGAGGAGGCATAATCGCGAGATTCAAAGGGGCAACCTGCCCCAAGTGAGGATCCCGCGAGGTGCCCTCTTCCGGCGCACATTCTTTGCCGATCAACATCAAGCACGCCTTGAGCGGCAAATATGCTGCAGCTTGGCGTAAGGCAATCCGCTCTGAGCTTGCGTCCCTCCATAGGAAGGGTACCTTCCGTATGGAGAGTCTGCCACTCGGACGCAACGCCATGGTCAAGAAATGGGTCTTCAAGGTCAAGGCTAAATCGGATGGCTCAGTCAACCGTTTCAAGGCACGGTTGGTTGCTCAAGGGTTCAGTCAACGAACATGAGTCGACTACTCGGAGACGTTACTTCTCTCATGTCGTCAAACTCAGCACCCTCCGTATATTCCTTGCCATCGCTACCAAGTGGAACATGCACATACACTCGGCCGACATTGAAACCGCGTTTCGAAGCACAGACCTACAAGAGAAGATTTACATGCGCCAACCTAAAGGGACACAGGATGGAACGCCTCGAGTCATGAGCATATATGGGCTGAAACAAGCCTCGCGTGAATGGTACGAGCTCTTCCACTAGACTCTTTTCTCACTGAGGCTCAAACGCGCGACGTGTGACACCATCCTCTACACGATAAACCACCCTTGACATGGCATCTGCATCGTATTGGTGTACGTGGATAACATATTATCAGCCTCTCACAGTCACTCAAATGAATCGAGTCGGCGAAGCGGGCTATCGGGAAACAATTCCGCATGACGGATTTTGGTGAAGCCAAACTCATCCTTGGGATGGACATTGTCAAAAATAGAGAAGTAGGGACCGCTAGTCTCTTCCAAGAACAATACACCAAGGAGATCCTCGAAAAGCATGACATGTTGGACAGGTTGTAGCACGCCCTCGATAGTACCCATGGCACCTACACACTATCGGTACGGAGAGGTCGCATCCGACGATGACAAGGTGGCCTTGACGCCATCGGGACACGATACCTTTCGTACTATCATCGGATATGTGAACTTCGTATGCATGTGTACCATACCAGGCATTGCATTTGCGATCACCGTCATTAGCATGCGACATGCTGCTCCCACGCAATTGCACTTGAAGCAGTTCAAGCGTCCACTGCGCTACCTCAATGGCACGAGATCCATGGGCATCATCTATGGACAGCCGTCACAAAAAATCTGGACGACATCAAGGTGTTCTTATTCTCAGATTGGGCAGTTGACACAACCACCAAGCGATCAAAATATGGGGAGGTGGTCATACTTAACAAAGGAGCAGCCCGCTAGACCTCCAAACGGCAAGAGGTTGTGGCCTTGTCCACCACATAGACATAGTATGTCGCCGTGAGTAGCGCATGGCAAAGCGCGGTACACTTTCGGCCATTAATGCAGGCCGTCCACCAACGCCAACGCGGTGCTACGACAGTTTATAAGGACAACGAGGGAGCAATTAAGCTTGCTAACAATACCATGGCTTCAAATATGACAAAGCACATCGACATCAAGCACCACTACATTCGGGGACTAGTGGATGCAAAAACAGTCGCGGTTGTGTCAATAGCCACAACATATACATGTTGATGGTAGACGGCGTGACAAATGCACTACCGGAGCCAACGCACGCAATGATATTCAGGCGTTGCATGGGAGCGGCGCCAAGTGGAGACTAGTTTGCTTGCATTATTGCCAATGATATAGAGGGGCTATTGTAGTACATCATTATTAGTACATATACGTTCACGGTTGTGAAAGTTGTCAGTGAACACGTGTAGTTGACCTAGTACAAACACACAAAATACAAGCAACACGGTGTCCTATTGTTGCTAAGTTCTCATGTAACTACCACACAACGTTGCTGCGCACCAACATGTCGACACACTTAACGTCTCACGGGCACCTCCGATGAGATTGGTCGCTATAGCATAGGTCATTCATCATAGCTTAGCATTTTTCACAAGTACTATAGGAACGTGTTATTATAATTGTAGCACAATACAGCGTCGCATGTGACATTTGACATAAGCATTCTGGATTAAAAAAGTGGAAACCACTAAGCAAACAAGATAAAGGAGCAAAAAAGTATGTGCCTAAGCCCGATTTTCCAATAGAACTATCCGTGTTGTAGGGTACTTTGTACATGTACTTGCTGTAATGAATGCCATCGGCGAAGCGGTGGTGATGTTGGGCTGTGGTCAACAATACGATGACGATATATCGCCATATGATTGTGATAATATCGCTACATGGTAACTACGCGCAAATCACCGATGTGTGCCATACACTTATTTTAGAATCGAATGCAAACGTAACGTGCTATGAGGGTGAATGGAATATCGTCGCTTCAATTGGCGCCAAAGATAGCCGCAATCACTCTCCTCGCCTTCCCGATAATTAAGTGTCGCGCTGTCATGTGGAACTGCTCGGAAAAACGTAATCCATTTGAAGGATTGAAATCGATACCACCATCGCTACCTCTTGTATTATTATCATTAGTTCGAAGTATACACAAACCTACCGCATTATAGCCGATGTCATATCAATATGCTATCCCTGATCCTACACTTACCAAAAAAACCTTAATGTTGAATGCTAGGATTGATTACTCTAAATTCTACCTTTGCGAGATGTCGCCAATCACATTGACAAATAAGGAATATTGTGACTGAATCCTTTTTCGGAGCAATTTCATGATTACGACGACTCCTTGCCGCCATAATGATGTCAAAATTGTCATCTGCTTGTTTTGCCGCATTTCCTACGTAAAACTAGAAGATTACATCTATGTGTGTTGTTTTCCCCTGCTTGACACGCTATTCATAAAACCACCAATAATAAGGGCTTAGGCATGTGGGTTTGTTTCTCCTTTCTCATTTTGCTTGGTGGTTTCCAAGGCATGAAAGCATCGCCAATTCAATAATTGTGCTAGAGTCGCGCAACATTTTACATAGGCGAGAGGTTGCGTGGCGATAAGGCACGTTGAATTAAGCGTCTACCTCCGCCTCGGTTAAGGCTAAGGATCACGTGAATATTGGCGATGTTGGTGGTGTTGATAGTTTGGGATGTTGACATCGATGGCAATTAAAGTCGATATTATCGGTGATGCATTGACATATGGGACGATATATCGATACATCGGGCTTTGACATATTATAATTTACAATAATTGATTTGATAACTGATGACATTCATACTAGCACTACTGCCATCGTGTCGATGTTGATGTCGCAACCTATGACATCGATGGCACCAATAACAACGGATGATGATGATAATATCGACGATGTGTCGATGGCTGCTCCCTAGCCTTAGCCTCGATATACTCGCTATGCTTCATATACCAGTAGAAACGACCCGCTCGGTATTAAACAAGACGATATCCGCCTAATAATTGTAGGGAAAACATGGGTAAACAAACATGCCATAGGCCGCGGGGGCGGGAGAGCATTCGACAACACCACACAATGCAACAGCATGTCGTGTTACACTCCTCCACAAAAGTCCGGACATGCATTATGCTAAGCATAAGCTAGTCAAGAACACGCTTCCCTCTCACCACGTCAAGCACGACGATACCCGAGTACCACCCAATTGTAGGAGAGCCGAGAAGCAAGCAGTAAGCCGCCATCCGGGGTGGTTAGACCTCAGCTAAAAGCGGTTTTTGTCGGTGGAGTTTGTCGAATTAAGCCCGTAAACTCCCGGAAAATTGTTTGAACTACACACGTCATTCTGAGCGCCACGCTTGGGCATTGCTCAAGCGCTCATACCAAGCTGCATACTTCTCTGTGTTCCACATAACCGTGTTTTTGGGGGCTTTTTGGAGGGGGTTTGGAGGCGTGGGTGCCGTGCTCAATGCGCGAGGTTTGGTTTGCGGGTGTGTGAATAGAGCACGGAAGTTCACGCCGCTGGCACGGGTGATTTTTTGGTATGCAAGCGAGCAAAAACGCACATGGCGCAGGTTTGGATAAACACTGCACGCTGTAAACATGCGAGGGCGATTGGCTTAGGGGAGGGGCGAGGTCCAACTTGGCCGTTAAGGACGCATCACGTTGACGATGGTGTTTGGAATGCTTGGGTATGCGCTTGTGCCAACCACACCCGCCCCACGCGTGGCACGCGTCGGGAATTCGGCTCGGAGCTCAATAGGAATGAAGAATTGGTAGACATATATCGACAAACCCCGCACAAATCGTCTCAGGAGGTGAGCCGACTTGGATGGGTGTTACTCGGCACTACGGCTCAGCTGTGCCGGAATAATTCGTAAATTAAAATAATTCATGACAAATTAATTTGTGGGATTTAGAGCTTAAAAGTAAATGCGTTCGACGCGCACTGAAAAGACGCGTCCAACGGTACCTGTTACAAAAAGTTTTGACTATAAATGAGTAAGTTATGATCGCTTGAGCATTGTGGCCGAAAGCGGCTTGCCCTTGGGTTGTGCGCATATCGGTGGTAAGTCTCCATACGCGATTTCTTGCGTTTCCCCCACAGCGGCCTGCCCAACACCTCCTCCCTCCGTCGCCTATGCATTATATTTGCGCGACCATTGCATCAGCGTTCATATTGCGGCGTTGTGCGCCCGTTACTCTTTTCGTCTACCAAGCGCGGCGACTGTTTGAAAGAGCGTCCCGCACGGGTGCGGGCGCGATAACCCCAAGTACACATGCCCGGCAGTGTTTGAATTCGCCCCTCGCAGTTGTCGGTGCATTCCATTTTGCGCGCAAAAGCATTGCCTGGGATTTCAGGATATTTGGCAATAAAATCGACGCATGATTATATTTTATACTTGCGAAGGTGCGAAATCTTGTCCGGACTTTTGTGGAGGAGTGTATTATGTTTGTTTTATTTCTTCCCATCTTCCATCAACGATGGTATTATACCGCTCAGCTATCCCCGGGTTTCGGATCTGCTGATCTAGTGACTTGGGGGTAGCGTGAGGGGTTAGGGCTACAGGTAAGTGCCGGGTAGTTAGGGTTTCCCTCCCTGCTTGTCTCTTACCTGTACACAGTTTAAGGCCGGTTCTTAGATGAACTTAGCCACCATCCGCGAAAGATGAGATGTTCTTCCATCAACGATTGTCTTTCTCAGTGCTAGTTTGAATATACGTGAAAGGAAGAAAAAAACCTAAGCCCGAGGAACAGGAAGGCATGCCACAGCATCAGCACTGCCTTCCTGAAAAGCGTCGCGGAGATAAGAACCCAGAGTGCCATGAAGAGCAGCAGAAAGACGTTGCATGAATTCTCGTCGCACATCCCCCAAAAAACGCCGAAACGGAAGAGAAGTAGATCGACGAACAAAATGCTGCATACGGACATAACTGTCAGAGCGCAAGGAACGAGAGTCAGCGGCCCCCATGCCAGGGAAGCGACGTACAGCCACCAAAATAGCCAAGCGATCGACCAACTCAGCCGCCATCGGCGCCAACCGGCCCCCATCCTCCATGGCGAAGGGGTAGTAGTCATGGACCGACTGAACCGAAGGCGTGCCAAGCAAAGCGGAAGTGCGGAGGTCCGCATCAAGTTTGCCTTGCTGAGCTCCCAATGCAAGGCTGCCAGGGAGTGGAAGGCGAGCACCTATACGAGGAACGTTGGTGTTCGTGCGAGCACTTGTAACCGTCACATCAACAACAAGATGGCGGTGCGGAGCCATGAAGTCCAACCAAACCACATCCCCAGGACGATCACGTGAAGCTCCCGACCGAATACGGCGGACCTCCAACCGCAAGTCCCGGCCCTTAGTAGCCCCCGCTTCAAGCATGAACTCTTCAAGCACGTGGACAATGCGGTCGTGGAGTTGAATGATATACCAAGAGCACGGGCACCGGGGGATATGGTCCATGAGCATAGCGGCTGTTGAGCGCTCACCCGACAAAAAGAAGCCCGATACCGTCGACGAAGATCCATACCCGCGAGATTCTGAAGGGGCCTCATTGCACCGAGGGCATTTTCGAACATGAGCGGCGCGCTCCGCAGTCAAGCCAAGCACCCGGTGGGCTGCCATCATATAGCAATCGGATGGCACCTTGAAACTGGACTCATGTGAAGCGAAAAAGAGAGCCAAAGCCCCGCGACCCGTACCCGAAGTCACCCTCATGTAGTCCGGTGGGGAAGGTCTGCAAAACGCCAAGAGGTCAAGGTAGGCCCGGGCACGAAGAATGCGCGAAATGCCCCGTTGGATGTGGCCCCCAGAATCTCCCAAGCGAGTAAGAGCATCGGGAGTCGGAAGTTGTAGGCTAGTCACTTGGGTAGCGGGTGCCACCGCATTGTTGACCGTAGATACCACCAACTCGACATCGGGCCCGGCATAATCAGAAAGGTTTTGGTTCAGTGTGTTAGTCAAAACCACAAGCTCCGTTTCCGAAAACCCGCCCATAGTGGAGATAGAGTCGTACGAATTGCGCAATTGGACCGCCCACGGTAAAGTAGAAGTGGCAACATTCAGTAGTTCCTGTCGGATGAGACCGTACAAAGGACCTAGCGACTCGGACTCGTAATCAGTAATCAGGTTGGCGAGGGTCGCAGTGAATGAAGCATAGTGAGCAGGTTCGGCGTCGAGCTCGAGGGACGGTACATTAAGCCCCCCAAACTCCGCCGGGAGGGAGAGCTGTCGTTTAGCACAATTCAGTTGATCGAGTGTTTGTGCGTCCAAAGAAACGCCCAAGATTCGATAAACTGCCGCACGAACGGCCCTATCTGCAGTAGCAAGGTACGGTCGGCAGATATCTGGGGGGAGGGTGCGGAGCAAGAAACCATAGCGGCGTACCGCACACGTGATCATCAAGCGGAAAGCGGCGTGAGTCCCTCCGAAGTCCGACATAGCAAAGCATACAATTTTGTCCAAGAGGAGTTGATGAGCCTCAACGGTGTCTTGCAGCCAAGAGTGAACATAGTTCTCGTTATGAGACGCTGGAGGGCCGTCTGCCATCGAGAAATCCATCGCCAAAGGGGCTCCAAGGTTACTAGTACCCGTAACAACGGGGACCATCGCCCGTATCACCTCGACAAGTTCAAGGGCCGTATCCGGAGGTACCATGCACGAAGATTTGATTGGTTGAACATTCGAGCAGACTTTCCCCATTTCCTCCGTAGCCACCGTAATCACAATCGGGACGAAAGGCGTTTTGATCAGATACTTGCCATCATCAGAAAAGGCTTGGATCGCCGCTGAATCCTTGCACCGTTCTCCAATATTCCGGAGGGGGGTGCTTATCGCCAGGTTGAACAAAAGCGGGCCAAGAGGATCTCCTTGACGGACACCCGTACGAGATTGAACCGTGCCGTGT
>JAPMLY010003094.1:7500-25090 GCA_026401115.1 Tetraselmis chui | reverse complement strand
CCCACATACCTCGGCCTCCCCCGACACCCTCGTCTCGCAATTCACTACACTCCTCTCTCACCACATGGACCACGCCGCCACGGTGTGGCCTCTCCTCCCCGCCAAAAAACCCCGTCCATCCCAGGCGTCCCTCGACCCTACTTGGCTTACCAAAAAAACACGCAAACACATCCTAAAACTCCACATATGTAGTACGAACCACGGCCCCCTCCCCCTCGCCCAAGCCGTCTTAAATACGACCGAATATCTCACCCCTGACGCCATCAAACAACAGTGCCAAGCACGCATACGCCACCTACTACGCGCCACCACCACCGATAAACTGAAAAAATAAAAACTCGCGCCAATACGGCCTACGACACATGCCTTAAATCCTCCCACCGCCTATTGAAAATTAAAAGCGGCCTCCTCCCCCCCAACAGCGCCACCTCGACCTTACACCGCATTACCAAACCCGATAAAACTACCGCAACTTCTCCCTCCGCCGTCTTAGAGGCGGTACACACTCACTTCGCCACCGAACTCAGCCGCGCCACCCCACACGAACTGACCATCCCCCCATGGGAACTCCCAGACCACCCCGACAACTTTACCATCGAACTCCGCGGGGACCCCTCTCTCACCCTCGCCGACATGATTACCCGCGACACTTTCGATAAAACCCTTAACTCACTAGGCACAGGCAAAGCCCCCGGCCCCGACGGTATCCCCAACGAAATATTCAAATTCTTGCCACCAGCGACCCGCTCCGCCCTCTTCTCTCTCCTCTCCCTCCTCGCCCACACGTCCTACACCCCTCCTGAATGGTGCCACAACACAACATGATGCATGCTACACAAAAAGGTGACCCTACCCTCCTTGACAACTGCCGCCCCATCGCCCTCATGAATAACCTTTTCAAGCTCTGGACCGCACTATTCAAAGACGCAGGCTCGAAATACGCCGAAACCCACGGCATTCTCAGCGACCAACAAGACGGCTTTCGACAACACCGCAGCATCCACGACGCCCTCTCCGCCATCATCATGACGATGGAGGACGCGAAACTCCACAAAATAGACATATACGTCATGTACGCGGACTTCAAGGGCGCCTTCAACGCAGCAGACCACCGCATCATGTTCAAACACATGAGACAACTCGGTATGCCCTCCACATTTGTAGATACATGCGAACACCTATACATGGTCTCATCCACATACTATATTACCCCATATGGTCCCACCCCCTCCATCGAAATTGAAATTGAAATTGAAATTGTTTACAACATGTACCGTATGCGCCGGTTTTTCATCAAAAGCCGGATGCGTCGGCTGCTGTCTCTGGGCCCTCCCAACTATGCCATACAGGGAACTTACAAGTCAGGGCTAGACCGTTAACCACCTAATCCAACCTCTCCAAGGGTGTTCGGGGGTTTTACTCCCCCCGGGGAGGGTGCAAGTAGAGGCGAAGGTTGTGTGCATTCAGGGTCGTGCGTGGAGGCAATGTGCGGATGCGCGGTGGGAGGTCGTGCGGGACTTGATGCGGTATATGCGTAGGAGGTGATGCAGCCATTGGACAGTGTGCGTATGGAGTTGAGCAAGAATGCGAGATGTGTCGAGGCGTGCTTTGGAGACGAGTTTATCTGGAGGGTCGGTGCGGGCGGTGAGAAGGGAGGTGAGACTCGTGATGGTGGAGGAGTGTGGTGTACCGGTGCGGCTCATGACTATGGGTATGATGTCGACCACTGTGCCTGGCCAGTGGTTTCTGATGGCGTTCGCAAGGGGTGTGTATTTGGTGCGTATGAGGTCAGCTGTGTGCGAGAGGTTATTGTCTGTGCAGTACTTCCATTCCCCTATCTGGATTTTTTTTATGGATGCGTAACGTCGGCGACCGTTGGAGTGACCAACGAATCGGGGTTCGAGGATGCGGATGAAGTCAGGTTTGTGTGCAGGGGGACGAAGTGGGGGGGGGAGAATCTCAGGTGGGAGGACGGCGGGGCACGAGGTGAGGGAATCGGGCGAGAGACCTTCGTCAGCAGCGACAAGGCGGGTGGGCATGTGGGTGGGGTGAGGTGGGTGGCAGTCGAGTGGGGTGCAGGCAGGGGTGGGGGAATCAAACGATTTTATGGGTTTGTTACCGAAGTCTGCGGTGATGGTTTCCCAGCGCCCTCCGTTGTGGCGTTCCAGTAGGGAGAGTAGGAGTTGCAGAGCGCTGTTGTGACGGTCCTGTCTTAGACCAGACATAGAGGGGCAGTTACCGGCCATGTGGCCGTTGCTAGTGAATTGGCCACATAGGGGGCAGCGCAGGGTGGGGTTGTGAGTAAGTAGGCGGGTGTTGTGGACACCCCACATGAATTCTTGTTTGTGTGTGAACTGGATATTTGTGAGGGTTGAGTGTTTTTTGTGGTAAGAGAAATCGGCGCCGTCCTGCGCGGCGCGGGCGAGGAGGGCACCGTGTTTGGTTGTTCGCGAGAGAGGAGTGTGTGTGTGTTTTGTGCTGTAGGTGTGTGCGTCGGATTTGAGGTTGGTGTATTTGTAGGTTACGGGGTCCCCTAGCGTTTGTGGGATGAGGGTGTATGGCCATGTCCAGTGGCCTATTGTGACTTCAGAACCTGTGGTGTATGTAGTATCGGGTGGGTGGCCATCCGCGACTTGGTTTGCGAGGGTGTCTGCGAGGTCGTTGCCGAGGGAATGGTTGTGGGCTTTGATTTTGCCGAGGTGTGTACGGATGCCTGCTTCGCAGCGGGTTTTAAGGGTGTGTGTGATAGATGAGAGGGTGTCGCGGTGAATGTTGTGGCGGTAGGCGGAAGGGCAGTTTAAGTAACCTTGTATGAGGCGGAGGGAGCACGCACTGTCTGTGAGGAGGTGGGTGTGGCCAAGTTGGAGGCCAATATCTATGCCAGCTAATTCAGCACGATTTATTGTATGTGAGGGAGGGGTAGAGGTCACCATGATTTTGACTCGGGTGTCCGAGGCGGGGTGGGTAGCTGCTGCTCCGAGGGGGGTCGAGCCACCTTTTTTCGAGCCGTCCGTGTATACGAAGTCCTGCCAGTTCCAAGCAGGGGTGCCTCTGGTGGGGGGGTACGTTAGATGCACGCGGTCTGGGAGGGGGTATGTGAGGGGGTGAGTTGGGTTTGGGGGGCGGTGGTATATACCCGCTGAGTGGGGTGAGTATGTGACAAAGAGGTTTGGAGGAGGGGGGGTGATGATGGGGTTGGGGAGGTGAGTGTCGTAGATAGATTCGAGAGTGTTGTGAAGTGCGGTCATGGCTGCGGGTGACGGGAGGGTGGTGAGTGCGAGGGGGTTAGCTACGAGGTATATGTCGACCATCCATCGTGTGCCGAATGGGGTAGGGGTGGGGTTGCCAGTGTGTTGGTCGGGGGGTAGGAAGGTGTGTGCGTCATTGGGGAGGGTGTAAAGGTGGTGGGTGTATGGGGAGTTGATGTATTTGGAGTGGCGGTAGGGTGTGTGTTCCCATCGGGGAAGGATGAGGATGGTTGCGCTGGGTGTGTGAGGTGCTGTGAGGTGTGCGCTGGTGATTGCGTGTTCCATGGCTCGTCTCATGCATTCGTGGTCGTATTCGGGGTTGGCTATGTTGGTGCCTTGCCATGTGTGTGGGGCATTGCTGCCGCTAGATGAGAAGACCATATCTTCGGGGTAGAGGGAGTGGTAGGTGTGGGAGTGAAGGGATTTATTGAGGGGGTCGGAGTAGAGTTCTGTCTGGATGCGGAATGTGTGACGTAGAGCTGTGAGGAGGTCCTCTCTGGTGGCCCATCTATTACGGGTGGTGGTGGCGGGTGTGGGTGAGTGGATTTCCGAGCGGGAACCGAGGCGGGTGAGGAGGTGGTAGACCTCCTCTTCGAACGGATGCTGCGAGAGGTCGGGGCGAAAGAGTTGGTAGAGGTGGCGGACGCGGGGGCCGTTAAGGGTGGTGACCGCGCGGCCGTCGGGAGTGCAGAGTATGGTGGTGTCGTGGAGTGATGGGTGTGCGTGAATGGCGAATTTACCGGTAGGGAGCATGTCGAGGTCGGGGTTGATGGGGTCATGGTTGAATGTGATGAGGGGGTGTGACCACGGAGGGGGTCCGGGGTCTGGCAAAATGGGTGTGGTGGAGGGGACATAGCCGGAGTTGAATGCGGTGAGGGCGGTGGGGCCGGAGGGGGTCTCACTGATGGTGTCGTGGAGTTGTAGGCACGGGGCCCACTGTACTTCGTGGAGTTGGGTGAGGTCGTGTTGTTGGCCGCGAGCACACCAGTCGCACTGCCATGTGTCGGGGCCCTGAGCTGGGCGGCAATGGGAGTGTATGGCAAAGTGCGGGCATGTGCAGCATGCGGAGGAGGGTTCTGTGTGTAGGGGTTCATGACAGATGGAGCAGGCAGAGGGGGAGGGGGTGGGGAGGCATACCGATGTGGGGGTGGAGGAGATGAGGCGGAAGCCGTCGTCGAGTTGTAGCTGTATGTCCCATTCCGTGAGATGTTCCGGGGCCCATTCAACCATGTATTGTGTTTGGCCGTATTCCGTGTCTTTGTGTTTGGAAATGATGCGGGTTACGTCGCAGGGGGGGTAGTGGTGGTCGGAGGGGGTGAGGTATTCTGTGTCTAGGTGTGTGATGGGCGCTATGGGGGTGGGGTGAGTGATGCGGGGGGTGTAGATGCCGGATTGGAGGGTGGGGGTTGAGCGGGGGAGGTGGGGGGAGAGGAGGGGGATCCACGAGGGGTGTATAGTGGTGGGGGGGGATGCCTGGTTGGTAGTGTGGTTCGTGATGGGGAGGCGGTTGTGTATGGTATCGAGGGGTTCGGTGAGGATTGCGGCGAGGAGGCGGATGGGAACTGAGAGTGGGGTGGTGGACCCCGTGAGTGTAGTGATGGATTTGCAAGATTTTAGGATGAAGGAGGACGAGGTGGCTCTGAGGAGGACTTGTGACCATGAGGTGATGTTATTCTTCCAGAGGGGGGTAAGGCGGGGTAGGAGGGTGGCGTGTGTTTTGCGGGGAGAGAAATCGCAGTAGGCTTGTTTATATGTGTGAGGGTCGGTGATGTGTGTGGCTTTGTCCCGGAGTGAGGCGAGGAGGGCGTTGTCTTGAGTGGTGAAGTGGGCTCGGATTGTGGAGGCGATAGGGTTGGTGAGGGAGAGTGGGGGGATGTTGTGGAAGAGGGTGCCCGCATCGCGTTGAGCTCTGACTAAGCACTTGAGTGTGGGTGGGGTGTAACAGGTTGACATGATGGATTCCGAGGGCCAGTGGGAGTACGTGGTGGATAGGTTACGTATGTGTGCACGGGCCATGTGGCCTCTATAGCCTGAGTTGTTCATGATTTTATGTAGGTGGCAAACAGTGAGTTGTGCGGCGTGGGCTTTGAGGGAGGGGAGGCCGTATCCTAGGTCTGATGTAGGGCGGTGGAGGGCGGTGCGGGGAAGGTTACGCACCGAGGAGACGGCGGAGCGGAGTGCGCGGCAGATTTGTCCTTCGAGAGTGTCGAGTTGGGAGTCGGTGAAGAGGCCGAGCTGGAGGGTGAAATGCTTTCCGATGAGGAGTCCACGGATGACCCTGATTCTGCGGGATTGTGTTAGTGGGGAGGTGGAAAGGGTGGTGATGAGGGATGCAGTGGTACGCCTGAGTTCGTGCCAGTGTTTGGAGAAGTTGAGGGAGGTGTTCAGTTCTACCCCTAGGACGCGGTATGTGTCCTTGGGGCCAATGGATGGGATGGGGGCCGGGGTGGAGTTTAGGGAGATGAACTGAGTTTGCAGGCGGGATGCGAGGAGGGTAGTGTTGGCGAGGGTGAGGGCGTTGCCTGAGCGCCAGAGGGCGCCGGTGATGCAGCATTTGCGGATATTGACCGTCATGCCCGTGTATGCGCTGAAGAGGGAGAGTTTTCTTAACTGGATGGTCATGTTGGGGGTCGAGCCCGTGGCGAGGCTGAGGTCGTCGGCGAATCCGTGTCCTGGGTATGAGGCTGTGGGTTCTGTGGGGTCTGCGTTAGTAGCGGGGGGGCCTGGGCGGTAGCCTCGACCTCCCACTGTGAGCCATCGAAGAAAGGGTTCAAGGAAGAGGGTGAATAGGAAGGGGGAGAGGGTGTCGCCCTGGAGGGTTCCGCGGTTGATGTCTATAGAAGGGGTGGGGCCATGGGGTGTAATATAGTCTGTTGTTGAGACTCCGTAGAGGTGTTCACATGTGTCGACGAAGGTGAGGGGCATACCGAGTTGGCGCATGTGTTTGAACATGATGCGGTGGTCCGCGGCGTTGAATGCGCCTTTGAAGTCCGCGTACATGACGTAGATGTCTTTTCTGTGTAGTTTCGCATCCTCCATTGTCATGATAAGGGAGGAGAGGGCGTCGTGGATACTGCGGTGTTGTCGGAAGCCGTCCTGTTGGTCACTGAGAATGCCGTGGGTCTCGGCGTATTTCGAGCCTGCGTCTTTGATTAGTGCTGTCCATAGTTTGAGGAGGTTGTTCATGAGGGCGATAGGGCGGTAGTTATCAAGGAGGGAGGGGTCGCCTTTTTTATGTAGCAGGCATGTTGTGCTGTGGCACCAATCTGGAGGGGTGTATGATTTGTGTGCTAGGAGGGAGAGGAGAGAGAAGAGGGCGGAGCGGGTCGCCGGTGGTAGGAATTTGATTATTTCATTGGGGATGCCGTCGGGGCCGGGGGCTTTGCCGGTACCTAGGGAGTTGAGTGTATTATCGAAAGTGTCGCGGGTAATCATGTCGGCAAGGGTGAGAGAGGGGTCGCCGCGAGGTTCGATGGTAAAGGTGTCGGGGTTGTCGGGGAGTTCCCACGGGGGGGTGGGTAGTTCGCGTGGGGTGGCGCAGCTGAGTTCGGTGGCGAAGTGAGAGTGTACCGCATCAATGACGGCGGAGGGTGAGGATGCGGTGGTTTTGTCTGGTTTGGTAATGCGGTGGAGGGTGGAGGCGGAGCCGGCTGGTGGTAGGAGGCCGCTTTTAATTTTCAATCGGCGGTGGGAGAGTTTGGGGCAGGAGTCGTAGGCCGCGTTGACCCGAGTTTTTATTTTTTTTATCTTATCCGTTGTGGTGGCGCGAAGGAGCTGGCGTATGCGTGCTTGGCATTGTTGTTGAATGGCGTCAGGGGAGAGATATTCAGTTGTGTTTAAGAGGGCTCGGGCGACGGGGAGGGGGCCGTTATTTTTACTGCATTTACGGAGTTTGAGGATGTGAATGCGCGTTTTCTTTGGTAGCCAAGTAGGGTCAAGGGACGTTTGGGGTGGTCGGGGTTTCTTGTCAGGGAGGAGGGGCCAAATTGTGGCTGCGTGGTTCATGTGTTGGGAGAGGAGTGTGGTGAATTGTGAGGCGAGGGTGTCGAGGGCGTCGGGGGAGGCCGAGGTGTGTGAGGTGTTGAGTATTTCAGCGTGTAGGGCGGCCGTTTGGTTAATGAGGTCGGGGGTGCTGGTTTGGTATGTTTTAATGTGGTCGGGTGTGAGGGGGAGTCGAAAGTTGAGTTTGCGCGTTGTGTGATGTGTGTGGGGGTGGGTATGGGGGGGGGGGGGGGGATGAGCCATGAGGGAGGAGGGGGCGGGGATGACGATGTGGATTGCAGAGTGGTCAGTAAAGTGGGAGGGGGAGGGGAATATCGAGCAGGAGGATGATGGGAGGGTGGTAGGTGAAGGGGCTGTGGTGAGCCAGTGGTCAAGACAGCCTCCGCTTCGCGGGAAGGTGGGGATGGGGTCGTGGAGGGGGTGGAGGTGGGATTTGAGTAGGGAGGTGAAGGCGGGTTGTCCTGTACCTGTGTCGGTGGTGGATTGGAAGTCCCCTCCCCAGAGAGTGCGGTGGTGCGGGTGGTCGTCCGTTAAGCGGAGGCCCCAGGCTGCAACCTCCGCGTAGAGGCGGGTCAGTTGTGGGGTGGAGAGCTGGGGCATATAAGCGCCGATAAGGAGGTAAGGGGTGCCTGAGTGGGGAACGATTCTTAGGCCGGCGATATGGGGGATGAGGTGGGGGGGCGGAGTTAGCACGGTGGCAGACTGGAAAGAGGCTCTGCGGACCGCGAAGAGAACGCCTGCATTGGGTAGGGGCACAGTTGAGTGGCAAGGGCGGGAGCTTTTGAGGTGGTATTGGGGAAGGGCTATGCGCCAGCGCGATTTGTGTGTGTTGTGGTTAGTTTCGGTGAGGATAAGGATGTCCGGACGGTGTGAGGTGGAGAGGTGTTCCACATCCATGATGGAGGTGTGGAGTCCGCGGGTGTTGAGGTTGATGAAGTGTAATGGTTGGGATGTGTGATGTGGGAGGATGGGGGAGGGGAGGGAGGCGGGGATGCGGGGGGGGTCATCGGGGGGTCGTTCGATGGGTGGGGGTTGGAAGGGGGGGGGGATGAGAGGGGGTGAGGGAAGTGAGTGAGCAGGGGGAGGATGTGTGGGGGGGGAGGGTTGTGTGGGGGGATGTAAAGCGGCGAGGAGGTGGTGTCGTCCCTGTGGGAGGGGGGCGGAGCGGAAGGTGTGGTTCCATAGGAGAGTGTGGAGGGAGTATACGGTGGACCGGGGGTCGAAGGGGGGGGGGCTGTAGTGTTGGTCCGGGGGGGCTGTGGCGATGAAGTAGGTGTGGAGGAGGGCGTGGGTGCCGCATGACCACGCGCTGTCGGAGTCGTTTTGGCGAGGCGGGTTGAGGAGATGGAGGGTGCCGACAGGAGGGGGGGGAGAGGAGTTCCATTCGGAGAGGAGGTTGAGAGAGCGGGCGAGGAGGTCGGACGGGGGGGGGTGGTGTAGAGAGTCTATCCAGGTGGCGGAGGAGTGAGTAATGTGAAGGAGGCCGAAGTGAGAGTTTTGCCATGTGAGGACAAGGAGAGAGTGGTTGGGCGTCCCCGGACAGGGGGGGCAGCCGCGGTTGGCGAGGTTTGTCCAGGGGCTGGGGTATTGGGAGTTGTGAAAGTGGTTATCTACTTCGTTGTTGGTGATAATCGTGTATGAGGCGGCGGGAGTCGAATGGAGTTTGGTTATTGCGGAAGCGAGGCAGGTAAGGTTGGAGAGGTCCTGGTATTGGCCCCATTGGAAGGAGAGGGCGGCAGAGGTATCAAGGGAGCCGATGGGGGTGGGGATGCCGTATTCAAGGTTTAAATCGAATAGAAAGTTGTGCATCGTTGTGCAGCGGGTGCGGGGGGTAAAGTGGGCAGGGAGAGTGAAGCTATCTGCTGTGTTTACAGTATGTCTGCGGATGCCGGGTTGGGGAGTGTGGAGGGGGGTGCGGGGTCTAACCTCGGGTTCGTCCTGGGGGGACCTAATGATGATAGTCGGCCTGATTGGCCGGGGGTGACCTGTGGTGGGGGTTGGCCTTGGGGGAGGCGGTGTTGGCCGGTTGAGTGCCTGAGGGCTCCGAGTCGTCCTCCGGTAGGTCCGAGTAGCCGTCGAGGTCGAGTTCTTCTTCATCAGGAGAGCCGGTTGGAAGGGGGAGGTGGGCTGGGTCAACAGGACGGAGGGGAATAGCAGGGGTGGAGGGGGGGTTGTGGTCGGGAAGGAGTGGGGGGGAAGGGAGGGCCTGTTGGTGAGTGAGGGAGGGGTGCGGGGGGGCGCGGGGGAGAGGGTGGAGAGTGGTCTGAGGAATCGTGGTGGGGGCTGGAGGGTAGGGGGGTGGGTGGCCGTGGTAGGAGGAGGTGGAGGCGGGTTGTGAGGCGGTAGGTTGGTGGAGGGACCATGTGGTATGTGATGGGGGGGCCGGGGTGGTGGTGAGTTGTATGTCTGGGAGGGAGGAGAGGTCGAGGGGTAGGTCAGTGTCATCCTGCATTTGGAAGTCAGAAGGGTCCAGGTCCCAGCGGCTGGGAACGTGGTTGTCGGTGAGGTGGCGGGACCATTGGAGGAGAAGGGCGGGGGGGTTGCGGTGAAGTGTGTGTCGTTTAGTGATGGTGAGAGGGGGTGGGGAGGGGGGGGTGGTGAAAATGGGGTCTGTGAGACGGGCTTTGCCGAACGTGGAATAGTGGTGTGGAGTGATGATGAGGGAGCAGGAGGATTGAGTGCGAGCGCCTCGATGGGTGTATGTGTGGGTCAGTGGGACCGTGATAGTGCCGTTGGTTGAGATGAGGATGCAGTACATTTCGGGGCTGAGGGAGATTTGTATGCTGGTGGTGATGGTGGAGGAGTTGGAGGGGTGTGAGCGAAAGTATGAGCCGTCCGGGAACTTTTTCAGGGTTGTGTAGTGATAGAGGCTGGGGGGGTGTTGGGGGGGGGCGGTGGTTGTGGGTGTGTTGTGTGTGAGGTATTCGGTGGCTGTTTGGGACAGGAGGGTGTGTAGCCAGTGTGATGGGGGAATAGTGCCGTCGGGATGTATGCTTGGGAGGGAGAGAGAGTGGCGGGACTGTATCAGGACTGTGGTGAGGCATGTGTCAGCCCATGAGATGCCGGGAACAAGGCCAGAGACGGGGGGGGGTGTGATGGTGATGGTGTGAAGGTGATTGTCAGGGGGTACGGTTCCAGGAGGTGTGAATGAAAAAATGGGATGGGATACAGGACCGGATTGTGAATGAATGGGATTCTTGGGCAGGTGGAGGATATTCACCCAGAATGAGGAGGGGTCGGCCTCGATCGGGGTTGGGGTGTCCAGCGGTTGGATGGCGTCCGCGAATTGAAGGATGAACTGCGCTTGTTCGGGGAGGTCCTCGAGTCTGCATTGTGGGTGAGTCGAGGGGGCTGATCCGGTTGAGGTGAGAGCCGCTGTGAGGTCGGAAGTGAGGAGGTCCTGTAGGAGGGCGATCACCTCTTGGCCGGTGATACCGGAGAACAGGGGGGATCGGATTTTTACACGACGACCTGAGACTTCAGGAGCTGAGGCGTCGCGGAGGAAGCGAATTTTCTGCTGACTCAGTTGTCGCAATAGTGAAGGGGAGGAGGTGAGAGAGGGGGGCACTGGACCGGCCGAATTAAATTCACGCTGGTGTGAAGTTAGTTGGTACAGGAGTCCTACCGTTATACAGGAGGTGGGGATAGCCAGGCAGACCTCCTGGAAGCCCGAATGGAGTTCGACCGGTAGGGGGGTGCGATCGTCGCTTTTCGGGGCTGTTGGGTGGTGTGTGCGAGAGGAGTTCGCTGACCAGCGCGTGTGGTGGACGAGTTCCTTGCCAATTATATTTTTGATGCGGTTGGGGAGATCGGTGAGGTCGTTGACGCATTCGAGGAGCCAGCGACGGGCCACCGAGCAGGCGGATGCGATCGGGTCGGGGTGCGGCGGGTCCGGCATGAAGACTCCATGGAGCCAGAAGCGGGCTATGTGAGGGGGGGTGGAGGAGTACTGGCCTGTAAGGAGGAGCGTGTCGATCGTTCTGGTGGAGAAGTCGTCGGCCTGTCCGGGGTTTTCAGTTGACCGCGGGATGGACAGGACAAGGGGGGTTTGGAGTCCGCGACGGAGTGGGAGGGGGTCCATAGGTGTTCCCAGTATCTGTTGGGGGTGGGGAAGTTGAGAGGTCGAGAGGAACGGGGTCAAGGGGTGACCCGCGAGTTTGTTCCTGGGGTGGTATATGTCCGTGAAGCGGCCGTGGAGCGGGGGATCCCTCACGAGCACCTGTTTGTAGGTGGGGGGGGGGGTGGAGTTTGAAGACATGGTAGTCGAGCAGGATGTCGAGTGTGGAGGATAAGTAGTTGACGTGTGTGTGGCTTTTGGAGTCGAAGGTTGAGAGTAGTGCGCGTGTTGGCGGCACGCGACCAGGCCTGATGGGACCTGGGTTTGATGGATGTTGGCGGCGGACAGTGACGTCCGGACGCTCGGAGGGGCGCGATAGAGCGCGCCGGCCTCTGGTAGAGAAGTGTTTTGTAAGCGATGTGTATCGCGAGGGTTCCGCAGTACTTTGACGGGTACATGTGTGGTTTTCGAAGTGGATGGCGCGATAGCTGTCGGGGGGATGAAATTCAAATCCCTGGAAGCTGCGCCTTTGAGTGTGTACCGTCTGGTGTCGCTACGGATCCACTGACCATTTTGAGCTAGGCTCGGGTGGGGAGAGGTGGATGGTACACGCTGTTCAGCGGCCCTGTCCACCAGTCTTGCGCTCGATGGGAGGCCAGGCCCAGAGCGAAGACGATCGGCGTTGCTCATTCGAGCTACCGATCCATCCCCGTTTTTTTGAGGTTCAGTAGTACTTTAGTAGTACTTTGGATCTTTTTACTGTCTTTAGTGACGGTAGGATGGCGTACTGTGGGCAGCCGGGGCTATCGCCTAGCCCCCCCCCCGCCACTAACGTCAACCCCACAGAACCCACAGCCACATACCCCGGTCACGGATTCGCCGACGACCTCAGCCTCGCCACGGGCTCGACCCCCAACATGGCCATCCAACTCAGGAAGCTCTCCCTCTTCAACGCCTACACATGTATGACCGTCAACATCCGAAAATGCTGTATTACCGGAGCCCTTTGGCTTACAGGCAACGCCCTCTCCCTTGCCAACATCACACTCCTCGCATCCCGCCTCCAATCACAATTCATCACCATCAACTCCACCCCGGCCCCCATCCCCTCCATAGGCCCCTCGGACACATACCGCGTCTTAGGTGTCAAACTCAACACCTCCCTCACCTTCACCAAAAAATGGCACGAACTGAGACGCACTTCCGCATCCCTTATCACCGCCCTCTCCACCTCCCTACAAACACAATCCCGCAGAATAAGAGTCATCCGCGGACAGCTTATCGGCAAACACTTCACCCTCCAGCTCGGCCTCTTCAGCGACTCCCAATTGGACACCCTCGAAGGTCAAATCTGCCGAGCACTCCGCTCCGCCGTCTCCTCGGTACGTAGCCTCCCCCGCACCGCCCTCCACCGGCCCACTTCCGACCTCGGTTACGGCCTCCCCTCCCTCAAAGCCCACGCCGTACAACTCACAGTCTGCCACCTACACAAAATCATGAACTCCCCTGGTTATAGAGGCCACATGGCCCGAGCACACATACGCACCATATCTACCACATACTCCCACTGGCCCACCGAATCCATCACGTCAGGCGGACTCTCCCCACCCACACTAAGATGCCTAGTACGTGCCCAACGCGACGCTGGCACTGTGTTTCACAACATTCCTCCACTCTCCCTCACCAACCCTATTGCTTCCACAATCCGCGCCCACTACACCCGACAAGACAGCACCCTCCTCGCCTCACTCAGAGACAGAGCCACACACATCACAGACCCCCACACATACAAACATGCATACTGCGAATTCCCCCCCCCCGCGAAACACACGCTTCCCTCCTCCCCCGTCTCACTCCCCTCTGGAAAAATAATATCACCACGTGGCCACAAAAAAATGAAATTGAAATTGAATTTGATTACAACATGTGCCGGCAAACTAGACCGACTGTTGTCTCTCGGGCCACTCTACTTCGCCATTCATGACTTATTAGCAGGGTGGGCCCGGGTCTCTTCGACCAGGTACACCTATCGACACACCTATCTGCAATGTGTGTCGACGTTCCTCGGGAGTTAAAAAACTGTAAGCAGCCGCAAAAATTGCCACAGTCCCCCCGCCTAAGCAGTAACAACGTAATAATTTTGTAATAAAGAAAAAACAGATCTAAAAAAATTCCACTTGTCGAGAAATGCAAAACTAAACTGCTGCTCGACATTCACGATGCACGGCCCGCTCCCACCGAACCGGGGTGCCGATCGGCCTAGGCCGGTCGGCGTTCGGGAGGGACGACGGGCCAGCCTAATCTAGCTCCCGCGTGACTTCGGTCTTGCCGAAGGTAGGCGGGGAAAGGCTGGCAAAAAAACCCTCCTCGCGCGGTCGCTCGTCGATCCCGCCGCTCCATCCCGTAAACCCCGCCCCAAGGTCTTGCCGCGTCCACCGACGCGACGGTCCTCCTTGTCGAGGTCCCCCGTCACCTCGAAGACAAGAGGGGGGGACCGAGACACACAGACATAGAAAAAATGGGCGCTCTTGCCTCCGCGCCTGAATTTTCCCCGCTCATTTCCTCGGTTTTTTCTATGTGTGGTACCCGGGTGCCTGTCGGTAAGTCCGGCATGTGGCCGTACCCTACCCCCTCTGATCGTGCGTCCACCGAACACCCTTTGCTTGAGCGGGGGCCTCCGCGCCGACCCGGGCCCATGCTCAAGGAATCCTAGGATTATGAAGGTCTGTCGGGGCAGTGGGTGTCGAAGAGGGGGGGGGGGGGGCGGGTCACCGTAGCCGGATCCGGCGGGCCGCGGGCGCCCGGAAATTAAACAAAACCCTCCGTGCCGGGATTTCCGGCGGCGCCGACCCAAAGGGTCGTCGCCGCCAGATCGTGTCGCTCCTCCCGTCGCGACCGTCATCCTTGCCGCCCAAGCTAACTCCTCCCCCCGGGAGATGTAACTTGTCGACGTAGCGGCTCGCTAGTGAGCGCCCTTCCCTGGTGCTGCTCCCCAACCAGCTCGACGCCGGGTACGGACATTATTTTAGTTTCCGAAAAACCCTCCGTACATGGCTTTCCGGCGGCGGCTGATCATGAGGATTGCCGCCGCCTCACATAACTGTTCCTCCGACTGCGACTGGCATGTGCCCTGTCTTGCCTCACCCCTCGGGAAGGTTCGACTTGCCCATGGCTAATCGACGGCTAGCGAGCGCCCTTTCTTGGCGCTGCTTCCCGGCTGGCCACCACCAGCTCCAACACCCGCCTCCCACCGCTGACCCGGCCGTACCCTCCTCGCCATCAAACGCTGCCGTAGTACATGCCCCACCCCTCAAAGCAAGGTTGTATTCAGGAGTATTTGCATGCGAAAAAACATATTGGACGGGCCGACTGGGAGATCTTTGTGTCGGTATCGCACAGAAATTATTTTGTTCAAAAGCCATATGTACAGGGCTTTCCCGACAGCTGATGATCCTGCGGATCGAGCTGTCCGCCCTCTTAGCACTCTACCGTGCCAAGCTTGGCACGGCTACGGGGTTTCCAACGCCCATCACGGGGAGGTGAGGGGATGCCGACGGGCATGCGAGCGCACCCCCCTCCGGGGCCGCCGCCGCTGCGCCGCCGGCGGGCGCCACGTGGCCACAAGTCCTCCTCCGAGCCACCTCATCCTCATTCATCCTCAAATCTTGCAAATCCATCTCTACACTCACGGGGTCCACCACCCCACTTTCAGTTCCCATTCGCCTTCAGTCGCAATCCTTACCGAACCCTCCGATACTATCCACAACCGCATGCCCATCACACGCCTCACCCCCAAACAAGCATCCCCCCCACCACTGTCCACCCCTCATGGATTCCCCTCCTCTTCCCACACCTCCCCCGCTCCCCCCCCCGCCCTTCCATCCGGCCTCCACAACTCCCACACCAAAACCTCCCCCCTCACGGCACCAACCACACACATCGACACCGGTTACCTCACCCCCTCAGACCACCACTACCCCCCTCCGACGGTTACGCGCATCATTTCCAAACACAAAGACACATAATACGACCAAACATAGTACATGGTAGAATGGGCCCCGGAGCACCTCATGGAATGGGACATACAACTCCAACTCGACGACGGCTTCCGCCTCATCTCCTCCATCCCCACATCGGTATGCATTCCCACCCCCTGCCCCGCCGACTGCTCAATGTGTCACGACCCATTACACACATAACCCACCTCCACATGTTGCACATGCCCGCACTTTGCCGTCCATTCCCAATGCCGCCCCGCTCAGGGACCCGCCACATGGCAGTGCAAATGGTGCGCTCGCGGCCAACAACACGACCTCACCCGCCTCCACGAGGTCCAGTGGGCGCCATGCCTACAACTACACGACACCATCAGTGAGACCCCCTCCGGCCCTACCGCCCTCACCGCATTTAACTCCGGCTATGTCCCCTCCACGACACCCATCCTGCCTGAACCTGGACCCCCTCCATGGACGCACTCCCTTATCACATTCACCCACGACCCCATCCACCCCGACCTCGACATGCTCCCTACCGGTAAATTCGCCATTTACACACATCACTCCACGACACCACTATACTATGCACTCCCGACGGCCGCGCGGTCACCACCCTTAGCGGCCCCCGCGTCCGACACCTATTCCAACTCTTCCGCCCCGACCTCTCGCGGCACACGTTCGAAGATGAGGTCTACAATCTCCTCACTCGCCTAGACTCCCGCTCAGAAATCCACTCACCGACACCCGCCACCACCACTCGTAATATATGGGCCATTAGAGAGGACCTACTCACCGCACTCCGCCACACATTCCATATCCATACAGAACTCTACTCCGACCCCCTCAATAAATCACTCCACTCTCACACCTACCACTCCCTATACCCCGAAGACATAGTCTTCTCATCCAGCGGCAGCAATGCCCCACACACATGGCAAGGCACCAACATCGCCAACCCCGAATACGACCACGAATGCATGCGCCGCGCCATGGAACATCCAATCACGAGCGCACACCTCACAGCCTCTCACACACCCAGCGCAACCAATCTCATCATCCCCCCATGGGAACACACACCATACCGCCACTCCAAGTACATCATCTCCCCATACACACACCACCTCTTCACCCTTCCCAACGACGCGAACACCTTCCTACCCCCCGACCAACACACAGGCCATTCCACCCCTACCCCGTTCGGCACGCGCTGGATGGTCGACATCTACATCGTCGCTAACTCCTAGCCCTCTCCACCCTACCCTCATACACAGCCATGACCGCACTCCACAACACTCTCGAATCTATCTACGACACACCTCCCCAACCCCATCAGCACCATCCCACCTCCACACCTCACCGACTCCTATTCACCACAATCAGCAGGCATCTACCACCTCCCCCCAAACCATACTCACCCCCTTACATACCCCTCCATGAACGCATGCAACTAACTTACCCCCCCACGAGAGGAATTTTTGCATTGAACTAGCAGGACTTCGTGTACACATACGGCTCCAAGAAGGGCGGCAAATCCCGCCTTGGAGCAGTCGCCACCCACCCCGCCTCGGACACCCGCACAAAAATTCTGGTGAGCTCTACCCCTCCCTCCCACAATGTCAATCGAGCTGAACTAGCAGGCATTGACATAGGCCTCCAACTAGGCCATACCCACCTCCTTATAGACACTGCGTTTTCCCTCCGCTTGATACAAGGATACTTAAATTGCCCATCCGCCTACCGTCACAACATTCACCGCGACACACTCTTCTCCATCACACGCACCCTCAAAACCCGCTGCAACGCAGGCATTCGCACACACCTCGGCAAAATTAAAGCACACAACCACTCACTTAGAAACGACCTCGCAGACACCCTAGCCAACCAAATTGCAGATGGTCACCCACCCGACGAAACATACACCACAGGTTCAGAAGTGTCGATAGGACAATGGACCTGGCCATACACTCTCATTCCACAAACCCTAGGGGAACCCATACCCTACAGATACACAAACATAAAGCCGGACGCTCACACCCACAACACCAAACACACACACACACACACCCCTCTCACAAACATCCAAACACGGCGCCCTCCTCGCCCGTGCCGCGGAGGACGGTGCGGACTTCATTTTCCACAAAAACACACAACACTCAGCAACATACAATTCACCCATAAGCAAGAATTCATGTGGGGAGTCCACAACACCCGCCTCGTCACACACAACCCCACCCTGCGCTGTCCCATGTGTGGCCAATTCACTAGCAACGGCCACATGGCCGGTAACT
>JAPMLY010003094.1:0-2500 GCA_026401115.1 Tetraselmis chui | reverse complement strand
GAAGCCCTTCCCCCAAGTAAATATAAGTTTTCATCATAATTTACGCCTACCGGCCGGTTTTCGCGTCAAATCCGCCGTCCGATGCCATCCAGCCCCTCGTACAGCCAACTAAAGTTTTTAGGGTTTCAAAATCTGCCACATTCGCGCGGGGCTAGCAACCCTTGGACAAGTGGTACCCGCACACCCGCTCCGCCAATACGCTCAACAATCAGCGCTCTATATTTCGTTTATTCACGGCGTCACCCGTTTCATCCCCCATGTTGGCATGGTGCCGTGCCATTTGCCGCATGCCAAACCAAGGCCCGTGCTAGGGTACTTTGAAAGCTCCCCGCCATATTTCACGCCCGGCGATGCGAAAGCTTGAAAGGCCAGCGATCCGCGCGCTAGGGTGCTTACACTCCAAGTCAACCGTCCCTCAAGCCCAATAGGTCCCTAGCCCGTGCTCCTTGGCTGTATTTTCGGGCACTTGGCAAGAAAACCTAGTGCACACGATATGTCATTCCCGGCATTGCCACTCTGTAGGCGGCCGGGCGCAATACACTCGGCGGATACTCGTGCAATTGTGCAAACATGATGAAAGCCCAATGTCGAGTAGTCTCCCGGCTTATCGCGACACTACGTGCACCGAGCCACGCATAGAGGCGTGCATAACTTGCACATCCACAAATTTCGGCCTGCAAAATTTCGGCCTCAAATCCAACGTGTGTGCCCACAATAATCGGAGCGTGCCGATAGAGGTGCTCACGTCAGTGAACAACGCGCCGTGGTGTGTTGTTCGAAAGTCATTACTCTACCCCCCAATCGAATTGCATGGCCATCGCGGCTGTGCGTGGCGGGTAATTAAATGCGTGCCGCTAGTAACGGACTTTATGGGAAGAGTGTAGGTGGTTAACGGTCTAGCCCTTACTTGTAAGTTCCATGTATGGCATAGTTGGGAGGACCCAGAGACAGCAGCCGGCGCTTACGGCTTTTGGTGTAAAACCGGCGCATACGGTACATGTTGTAAACAATTTCAATTTCAATACATACATACATACATACATACATACATACATACATACAGACATACATACATACATACATACATACATACATACATACATATATACATACATACATACATACATACATACATACATACATACATACATACATACATACATACATACATACATACATACATACATACATACACACAAACATTCATACATACATACATACACACACACAAATACGTGCATACATACATACATACATACATACATACATACATACATACATACATACATACATACATACATACATACATACATACATACATACACACATGCAAACAAACATACAAAAATACATACATGCAAACATGAATACTCACACACAGAGAACAATACGTGCACACATACAAAGATAGAAACGCATAAACCTACATACACCTACACACACGGATCTGAAGACTTCATCGCCAACCGTAACAATTCCCGTCTTTCCTTTTTCCCACCGCGCATCTTTATCGTAACATAACTTTGTAAGTAAGCCTCCCTCCACTGCTGCCTTGGGGACTCTGCTCCCGGCGCGCGTAAGCTCGCGCATCGCGCGGTCTCGCAGGCTGGCATCGGGCGACAGCCAAGGCCAGCACCCAGACGGGTCGGTGGCCGGCTAACGACGTGTAGAAGTTCGGCAACTCAGCGTACCCAAGGTTTTAGCTTGCATCGACCGCTGACGTGCAGAGACGGTCGACAGGCACTGAGGCAAAGACAGGCTCTACGCGGCGTCATCAGGGTTTCCGTTTCCTTTTGTCACCAGCTGTCGAACGATCCTCGGCGGCTCGGGGAGCAACAGTAACAACGACACAGCACAAGCCGTGGTACCACGCCATCAAGATGGACGTCAGCATATGGGTGCTCGCGCTGCTGATGGTGCAGTGCGTGCTCATGGCCATGATCCTACTCAATTCTGTCTTGACGAGCTACTTACCGAACGGCGTGAAGGCCGTCGAGCACCCGTACGTATGACCTTTCTCCCATTTCTGAACAAATATTTGGATTGGATTATGAAAGTATGTATTTGTAACCATAAATTACATCAGTCAGAACTCCGAGCCAACAGCGAAGTTGCGAGGCAGCGGCGGTGTGGTGAGGGGTGTCGGCGCGGGGCTGATGTTGACTTGGCGGTGCAGGCTGGCGCGCAACGCCGCGTCTCTCATCAGTTTGATTACAGAGGAGAAGGTGACGAGTGCGGCGGCCATATCTCTCATCCAAAAGGTGTGTCCAACTGTACATCCAAAAGTCGAGCGGCAGCACTCCCCCCTTCCCCTTCCCCTTCCCCTTCCCCTTCCCCCTTCCCCTTCCCCTTCCCCTTCCCCTCCCCCTTCTCCCCCCTTCCCCTTCCCCTTCCCCTTCCCCTTCCCCTTCCCCTTCCCCTTCCCCTTCCCCTTCCCCTTCCCCTTCCCCTTCCCCTTCCCCTTCCCCCTTCCCCTTCCCCTTCCCCTTCCCCTTCCCCT
>JAPMLY010003093.1:0-30089 GCA_026401115.1 Tetraselmis chui | reverse complement strand
CTAGACACCACTGTGCCGGGCTTCTATGCAACCATGCCTAACACTTGTCCCCTCACCAACCTCGTTCACGATTCGAATGTCCCCCAGCCAGTCGGCGCGTTGCGGGCAAACTATCACATTGGAATATCAGCATACCTTGGCATGTAGTCTTAGGACGCTGATAAAAGTAGCGCGTATATGTATGTACACAACTCTTGGTAACCTCTACCCCTCCCTCGCACACAATAAATCGAGCTGAACTTGCTGGCATAGACATAGGGCTCCAACTCGGCCGCACCCACCTCCTCACTGACAGTGCGTGCTCCCTCCGCCTCATACAAGGATACCTAAACTACTCTTCCGCTTACAGACACAACATTCACCGTGACACGCTCCACTCCATCACACACACCCTCAAAACCCGCTGCGACGCAGGCATCTGCACACACCTCGGCAAAATCAAAGCACACAACCACTCCATAGGTAACGACCTCGCAGACGCACTCGCTAACCAAGTCGCGGATGGTCACCCACCCGACACCACTTACACCACATGTTCAGAGGTCACGCTTGACCACTGGACCAAGCCATACACCCTCATCCCACAAACCCTAGGGGAACCCATACCCTACAAATACACCAGCCTCAAAACTGACGCACACAACTACAGCACCAAACACACACGCACACCCCTCTCGCAAACAACCAAACACGGAGCCCTCCTCGCCCGCGCCGTGGAGGACGGCGCCGACTTCTCTTTCCACAAAAACACTCCACCCTCACCAACATACAATTCACACACAAACAAGAATTCATGTGGGGAGTACACAACACCTGCCTCCTTACCCACAACCCCACCGTGCGCTGCCCCATGTGTGGACAATTCACAAGCAACGGCCATATGGCCGGTAACTGCCCCACCATGTCTGGCCTAAGACAGGACCGCCACAACAGCGCGCAGCAACTCCTACTCTCCCTCCTGGAACGCCACAACGGAGGACGCTGGGAAACCATCACTGCAGACCTCGGTAACAAACCCATCAAATCATTTGCTTCCCCCACTCCTGCCCACACTCCACCTGACTGCCACCCGCCTCACCCCACCCACATGCCCACCCGCCTTGTTGATGCTGACGAAGGTCTCTCGCCTGACTCCCTAACCTCATGTCCCGCCGTCCTCCCCCTTAAGATTCTCCCCCCCGCGCTAAGACCCCCCGCACACAAACCCGACTTTATCCGCCTCCTCGAACCTCGCTTCGTCGGTCACACAAACGGTCGTCGCCGTTACGCATCCATCAAAAAGATTCAGATAGGGGAATGGAAGTATTGCACGGACAATAACCTCTCCCAAACAGCCCACTTCATACGTGCCAAATACACTCCCCTTGCAAACGCCATCCGCAGCCACTGGCCAGGCACAGTGGTAGACATCCTTCCCATCGTCATGAGCCGCACTGGTGCACCGCACGCCTCCACCTTCACAAGTCTCACCTCCCTACTCACCGCCCGCACAGACCCTCCTGACAAACTCATCTCCAAAGCACGCCTCGACACGTCTCACATCCTTGCACAACTCCACACGCATACTGTCCAATGGTTGCATCATCTCCTACTCATATACCGCATCAAGTCCCGCACGACCTCCAACCGCACCTGTGCACATTGCCCCTTCGCACGCCCCTAAATGCACGCCGCCCTCGCCTCGACTTGCACACCTCCCCGGGGGGGAGTAAAACCCCCGAACATCCCTGGAGAGGTTGGATTTAGGTGGTTAACGGTCTACCCCTGACTTGTAAGTTCCCTGTATGGCATAGTTGGGAG
Organism: Tetraselmis chui; assembly: GCA_026401115.1. Taxonomy (NCBI): domain Eukaryota; kingdom Viridiplantae; phylum Chlorophyta; class Chlorodendrophyceae; order Chlorodendrales; family Chlorodendraceae; genus Tetraselmis; species Tetraselmis chui. The sequence continues at coordinate 28,289 of JAPMLY010003093.1, read as the reverse complement.
GGCCCAGAGACAACAGCCGGCGCATACGGCTTTTGGTGTAAAACCGGCGCATACGGTACATGTTGTAAACAATTTCAATTTCAATTTCAATATGTACACGACACATGATACGAGTGTGGTCAATCTGTGTCACAATACTATTCGGAAACGCAATGTACAAGTACTAGCGAATCCTGCACATAATGTACTGCCATGATGGCAACTGCCACAACAACATGAACAAGCACATAATAATTAAATACACCGTCCGCGAAATAGAATTCCGCGGTGAGTGTACATACAAGCCAACGGTGCATGTCGTCCTATGAGCCTCTCAACCCATGTAAAAGCCTTCCCGCGGTCATTGAATTTTCAGTGTAGGTCCGATATCGAACCGTTTTCCAATTCCAAACTCTCTCCAAGTGGTGGAGTTTTTGCACTTTTCTTCATGATTGACTTTGTGGTGTGTGGTTTACAACAAATTTTCTTGCATGTGGTTTGACATTGTAATACTATACTCTTACGCATACTAGTAGGTAGTGGACGATAACTGTTGCTTGCTATGTATGTATTTGACTTTTGCGGTGTTGTTGGCCTTATAGATAGCGAATTATCACATGTTCACCAACAAGGGAAGGGGGATAGCGGGTGACACTACACCGCTCCCCCTTTCTCTCGCCCATTTAGCTTTCCAATCGGTGCCTCGTCATAAAGCATTTGCTACGCCACCATTCCGCCAATCCGCTTCGATAGTTTTTGATACCGTGCATTTCAATTAATTAGTGGATTACCTTAATTCCCCTGCGCAATATATATGATAAAAAGTGGATATCTTGCGCTTTGATTTGATTCGTATTAGTAGTATGACGACACATTGTGCTTATCATTAGTACGGTACTTTGAAATCCGGACGGGTATTTTTCCCGATGCTTAACTCCGCCGTCAAGCTGCTCTCCAATATATCCCTCGTTTTGCTGCTTTTGCTGCCTTGTGATCCTCCCGTGATGTTATTGAGTGCCTCCTCATCTACCGAAAAAACATGGCGGGTGCCCAGGGGGCTATGCGAAAAGGGAAGAGCCCGGCTATGCAGTCAAAGACACTCTCGAATATGCTATGCCCCCCTCTCCCGTGACCCCCGTAATGCATGCGCTTTCCCGGTTGTTCACCTATTGGACGACCTCCTCGGGAGACATCAGCTCGGCGTTGCAAGATACTCTGGAGTATTATGACGAGTACAGTCGTGCAACAGTACATTGCAAGACATTGTACAGGTACTCGTTACGGATATCAAATCGTGCTTTTCCACAGGACGGACGTACACTCGTGGGTACGTCGCTACTGCAATATTGTAATGGTGCTGATGCTACAGTACGACCAGTACCTCCCGGTACGTACAGATATGCATAATTAATCTAACCAGCCAGATGACGCGCCAAAGCGAGCTCTTCGATGCAGAAGGAGCCGCGTCGTGAAACCCAATGCTAGGCAAGCCGCGTCTCGAGGCGGATGACGACGGTTAGACAGCCCTAACGCCTGACACGTAAGCATAGCTTGCAGGTGTGATTAGTTTGGGCTGAAACCTATTTAAGCCCAGTGCAGTAGAGGGAGGTGACAGAACCTTTTAACAATTCCTTTGTTCACTTACAACATCTACTGCCTAAGTACAGCAGTGAAACATCTTTCACCATTTCCGCTCGACAACATCTTTCTGCCATCTTGCAACAACAGAACTAGACAGACTAGAACAGATTCGTGCTAGCATTTAGCTTTCAGAGGCTAACTGCCACACTGGTTTCGGAGCCCTTTGGTCGACGCACGCTTTCGCCGTTCGTTGATCTGCTCGACGTTGTTTGATTGAGTTGAGATGGCTTCTCTAGGAGCTGGGCATTACGTGGTGTTAGTAATTCACGTTGGAGGAACTAAACCGTCGGACTTGAAGTTGGTGTTTCAGCGTGAGCCTCGTTCTGGTAAAACTTGGTTCCCAGCTCTGTATTACCTAACGAAGAGCTTGTCGACGTTGCTATTCGCGAGTTACACGAGGAGACCGGTCTTGTTTTGACACCGGATGGTTTGACGTTGTTGAGTGGTGAACCTGTTGTTGTTACGCTACCTCAAGGACGACAGCTTGTCTACGTGTACTCAGCGTCTATTCCTGTCATGTTTGCTACGAACAACTTACGAACACCTGCTCAGGTCGAGCAGTCTGTTTTAGCACAGTCGACAGTTAATCCGGATGGCACTTACGTCGTCCCGGAAACCATCAACATCGACGGTCTGACACTTACGCCTGCACAGAAAGGATTACTTCGTGCCGAGAAGCACAAGAGTGAGTTACTTCACTTTGGATACGTAACTCAGTGGGAACTCTTTTTCCGTGCGATACGTCAACACAATCCAGTCATGTTTGATGACGCGTCTATCCCGAGACAGTTCCACATGTACTGCCGGTTTACAACGGTCGACTCTGGTTCCGTCTGGCTGCTGATTCGTGGACACATTAATCGACTGACTGGTGAGGGACCTACGGATTTACGAGTGGGAATGCCAATGCCTACCCGTAACTTGGCTGGACTTTCTGTGACCCTCACGGAGACTCAACGTAAGGCTGCAATTACTTCACCGTACCAGACTGGTCAGGTACCTCATGTACTGGAGGATTGGCTCGAAGCACAGCCTCAACGTTTTCTTATGCTTGGGATAATGGCTGACTCGTACGACGCAGTGTTCTGGGTTACTTCACAGTTTGTTGGACACCTGGGTGGTTGGTGGTTGAACCGAAAAGATCAGCCCCCAATTCCATCTACGTACAACGAGCTTGTTACGGAGTTACGCAAGTCAACGTTTCTTCCGAACATCAGGGACGACGCAATTAATGCTTTGCTAAGCTTTCCTCAGAGCAGCACGATGAGTTACGCGACCTTCACTAAGCAATACAACGACTACTTACGTCGGTCTCGTCAACACTTGACAGCTGAAGTACAGTGCGTACGCTTCATTAATGGCCTGGCGAACTCTACGCTCCAACATTTGGCTAAATCACACCGAGCTCAGAAGGGATACCAGATTACACTAGTGGAACCGCAAAATTTTCTGAATAACGTTGTGACAGACTCGCCGGAACTCAGCAATGCGAGGTCTGCTGCTTGACCATCTGCCCAGCCTTCACGCAAGCGTAACTTTGATGACCCTCTCGAGGAAGCCGCTAACGTCTGGAAACGTAATAAAGGTGGCCGTGGTCGTGGCCGCGGACGTGGACGTGGTGGTGGCAACAATGGTGGTCGTGGTGGCAACAATGGAGGACGTAGTCATACATCAGGTCGTGAAAATTTTAACACACTCGCAAATGCGATAACAGCTGAAGAGCGTAAGCGACACATGGACGAGGGACTCTGCTTCAAGTGCCACAAGAAGGGACACCGTCTGTTCCAATGTCCGGAGTTCAAGGGCAAGGCACCGATGGAACCTAAGAAGCAATGATGGTGGCAAGGCTGTTCTACAAATGAACAAGAGCAGCCGGCTACATCTACTGTTCATTCTGAGACACTGTTAGCGACAGAGGTCTTCGAACCACCTTCGGCATCTCCATCGACTACAGTCGCGACACCTGTAACGCTAGTAGCAGTTCGTCGTCGTCAGACTAAGCAGAGACAGAGTCGTAAAACTGTAACCAGACGTTCAGTTGATTGGAAACTTGTTGACTCAGTCTTTGACCCTCTGCATGCACGATTCAACTTCACATTGGAGGGATGTGCTGATGATGAAGGTCTTAACTCGCACAGTGACTTACCTCACTGTTCGCCGAGTGACTCGATTCTAGACAGAGATTTGTCAGGAGAACGGGTGTTCATCAACCCACCCTGGGAGTTAGCTGAGCAGATTGCGCAGCATTTAGAGGATAGTCGTCGAACATTTCCGACATCTACGATGGCTGTATTTGTACTACCGAAGTGGGCGAAATTTACTCAAGTGACTAAGCACTGGAAACTCTACCAAGAATTCCCAGCGAGAACACAGCTTTTTACTCGTCAGTCACTGGAGAACCCAGCACAACAGGAGGTGGTTGCTCCAGCCCCTTGGCATGTACAGCTGTGGTTAGTAGACGCAGATTGTGCGTTTAACGACTCACCAGAACCTGCAGCACCTGATCAACCCGACTCGGTACCTGTACCTTCAGACAACGCGGAACCTTCCATCGCTACGCTGCGACAATTTTCTTCGCCAGCTACAGCTCTACTGACTGACCTCACGGAAGCTCGCCCGTTAATTCGAACTGAGGTGATTGTGAAAACTCCTGATGGCGGACACCAAATTTTTGGACTAGTGGACTGCGCTGCGACGCTTGATTTTGTGTCAGAGGACTTTGTACGACGCTTTGCTTTACAGACTCGGAGGTCTGCCAGTAAGACCCCAGTTCGACTCGCTAACGGACAGCGAGTGACTTCTACGACAGTCTGTGACGTCACTTTTGAGCTGGCTCGACACGAATTTCAACGGACTTTCTACGTCTTACGTGATTTACGCACAAGTGATTTAATTCTGGGTTTACCATGGCTTGATGATGAACATGCCTCTTTACAGTTTGGTACAACCAGAATTTTTACACTAATGGATGGCACAGCTGTGGAGACTACCCTTGAAGAACGACGCCCTGAGTGTCTACTCCTGTCGTCTACGAAAGTTCAGAAACTAATGCGCAAGACGCGCCGCAGCAAGGGATGTCATGCTGATTTTTACGTCATTGAACTCACATCAGCCGCTAAAGAACCGACAGACTTTCACACTGGAGAGGAGCTAACTGCAGAACAACGTGACAACTTCCGGTCGTTACTCTTTGATGACTTCCCGGAGTTACTGCAACCTGTCGACTCTCCACATGTAAGCCGACAGTGGGATCATCCCATTGAAACAATTGGCCCAATGCGACGTCAACGTCTGAACAGATTGTCACCAGCAGAGCGCGCTGAGCTTAATCGACAGCTCAAAGACGCAGTGGAAGCTGGTTTAGTACGCCCCAGCTACAGTGAGTTCGGCTCGCCAATTCTTTTTGTGCGGAAAGCTGATGGCTCACTACGTCTGTGCATTGACTACCGTGGCCTTAACGAGGTTACGCGTAAAGATGCTTACCCGCTACCGCGTGTGGACGATACTCTGGACGAACTTAAGGACGCGAATTTTTACACACACCTCGACCTCGCTTCGGGATTCTGGCAAGTTCGAGTGCGTGATCAGGACGTTCACAAGACGGCTTTTCAGACCCCTGATGGTTTAATGGAATGGGTCGCCATGCCGTTTGGGCTGTGCAACGCACCAGCTACATTTCAGAGGATGATGAACGACATTCTTCGCGACTTTTTACATAAGTTCGTGACAGTCTATCGGATGATGTCTGCATTTTCAGTCGAACATTGGAGGAGCACCTGGAGCACCTACGTCTAGTGCTGCAGCGATTCAAGGAGGAAGGGCTGAAGCTACGCCTTAAGAAATGCTTCTTCGGATTACAGCAGATGGAATACCTGGGTTACACTGTGTCAGCCGGTAAAATTTCGGTTTCCACAAAGAAAGTCGAGGCCGTTGCAGACTGGCCAGTGCCCAAGACGCAGAAGGAGGTTCGCAGTTTCGTACAGTTCTGCAACTTATATGCCAGATTTGTACATCACTTTAGCGACCTTACGGCTCCATTGACGGACTTACTGCGGAAGTCCCAGCCACAGAAGGTTACGCTAATGCCTGCCTGATTGGAAGCCTTCGAGACTCTCAAGTTACGGCTCATTTCCGCGCCATGCCTGATCCTTCCGGAGGTCGGCTCGGACGCGACGTTCACCGTGGCTACAGATGCTTCAACAGTGGGGATTGCAGCAGTCCTGTTGCAAGACCAAGGAGGCGGTCTTCAACCAGTCTCTTAATGGGCGCGTAAGCTGAATCCAGCTGAGCGTGGTAACACTTACTCTGCGTACGACTTAGAAGCTTTGGCCGTATGCGAAGCTGTCAAGCATTGGAGGTGTTATCTTGAAGGCTGTTCTAAGTTCCTTGTCGTAACAGACCACGACACACTGCGACATCTGCTCAGGCAACCGAACAACAGGCTGAACAAGCGGCAAGCAAGATACCTGCGGGATTTGCAACCGTTTGTGGGCTCGATGACACTTGCATATCGCAAGGGAGCTCTGAACGAAGCCGACCCGTTAAGCCGGCGTCCAGACTTCGTACCTCAGGCCACAGTACCCTTATTTTGGGATGGCGAGGTTCCGTCAAATCGAGAATTACGACGGAAGTCCCAGCTGCTGTTTGAAGACGCACAGTTAAATTCACTTACTGTTGACGCGCTGCAGCTGAGCCCTGAGTTCGCTGATCTCATTCGCGAGGGGTTCTCACAAGATTCGTTTTATGGGGACGATGGTGAGTGGACAAGAGACAGTCGGATAGAAGCCAGAGACGGATACTTTTGGCGCCTCAATCGCCTCTGTATACCACAAAACTCTGAGCTCCGACTGAGACTGATCAGAGAGCTGCACGAAAGTTCGTCAGCTCGTCACAGAGGAGTTGCTAGCACTCTTGCTAAAGCACTCGACAGATTCTGGTGGAAACGAATCCGCCAAGACGTGAAAGATTTTTGTGAACGCTGCGTCGTGTGTCGACGAGCAAAGATTCGACCGCAGATGGCTGCGACTCTTTACCCATTGCCTGTTCCACCCAGACCGTGGCACACGATTGGTCTTGACTACCTGACACACTTGCATGAAAGCAACGGCTTTAACAATGTGCTGATTGTAGTAGACCATCTAACTCGAATGGCCCATTTTCTGCCATGTACAAAGTCGATTACTGCCGAAGAAACTGCTACTTTGTTTTTACAGGGAGTCTACCGCTTACATGGACTTCCCCGTGTGATGATCAGCGACCGCGACCCGAAATTTGTCAGCGCTTTCTGGCAAACACTCTGGAGACGCCTTGGAACGCTTATGAACATGTCTTCCAGCCGACACCCAGAAACAGACGGGTTGACAGAGCGCGTGAACAGCACGTTTCAGCAGCTTCTTCGTTGCTTCTGTTGCTATGATGGCTCTGATTGGTCGACACTTCTACCGCAAGTGGAGTTTGCGTACAACGCTTCGCGTGCACTCGGAATTGAGCACACACCGTTCGAGGCTAACTTTGGTTTTTCTCCTGAGGAGCCTCCTGACCTGCTCTTCAGCATGCGACCATCGATTCCAATTTCGCAAGACGCAACAGAACGGTTGAGATTGTTACAGGAAGTACACACCCTGGTACGCTCAGTGTTACAACTACACAAGGACGAGATGCAAGCGCGCACAGAATCGTCTACAGCACCACAATTCGCTAAGGGAGACAAGGTGTCAGTCGTCACAGCAAATCTTTTTCTGCGAGAACAACCGAACCGGAAACTCAGAGACAGACAGCTCGGCCCTTTTCCAGTGCAGGAGCAGATTGGGAAACACAGTTACAGGTTGAAACTACCAGCGACAGTACGCTTACATCATGTATTCCATGTTAACAACTTACGACCCTGTTCTACCACTCCGCTACGACCAGCTGTTCCGGTGACTGTACCTGAAGGAGACGACGAGGAGTTTGATGTCTCGCACATCTCTGCTGTGTGCATCAAGTCGCTACCTGGGCGACGAGGCAAATATCTGCTCTTCATGACGCACTTCAGTGATGACGACATTCCACCTGTGTGGCACCGTTTGAACGAGGTGCATCGAACAATTGCGTTACAAGATTTCTTGGAGACGCCCCAATGGCACAAATTTGCCAAGACTCAGGTGTACACCGACTTCATGCACGCTCACCCAGCGCGCATTCCTGAGTCTCAGTAACTGCTTCAGTAAAGGAGCCAAGAACCACGGAGGTCTGCCTCGCGGCGGCCTCATTGATCTGTCAAGAGGGGGAGGGTACGAGTGTGACGAGTACAGTCGTGCAACCGTACATTGCAAGACATTGTACAGGTACTCGTTACGGATATCAAATCGTGCTTTTCCACAGGACGGACGTACACTCGTGGGTACGTCGCTACTGCAATATTGTAATGGTGCTGATGCTAGAGTACGACCAGTACCTCCCGGTACGTACAGATATGCATAATTAATCTAACCAGCCAGATGACGCGCCAAAGCGAGCTCTTCGATGCAGAAGGAGCCGCGTCGTGAAACCCAATGCTAGGCAAGCCGCGTCTCGAGGCGGATGACGACGGTTAGACAGCCCTAACGCCTGACACGTAAGCATAGCTTGCAGGTGTGATTAGTTTGGGCTGAAACCTATTTAAGCCCAGTGCAGTAGAGGGAGGTGACAGAACCTTTTAACAATTCCTTTGTTCACTTACAACATCTACTGCCTAAGTACAACAGTGAAACATCTTTCACCATTTCCGCTCGACAACATCTTTCTGCCATCTTGCAACAACAGAACTAGACAGACTAGAACAGATTTGTGCTAGCATTTAGCTTTCAGAGGCTAACTGCCACAGTATGCTACATGTCTCGCTTCACTCCCGTGGCCTCCGCGGTGCATGCGCATTCCCGGATGCTCACATTTCGTCGACATTCTCCATTCTCGGCCGCGCACCTTAACGTGCGTGGTGGGTATGGGCATGAGACCATGTAGCCGTGCCATGCATATAGACATGGTTCGGTATGATGTTTAGCTTATGGACTTGCAGTTGTCAACCGCGGGGTGATTGCCATCTATCAACAATCATGTAAGGAGAGTTTCAAAAAGAATACATGTAGTGTATATCCGGCGAGTGAAGATGCCTTACTCGGGCCGTCCCGTGAGGTTGTGAATGTGCCTTAATAGCCCCCCCCCCCCCCCCCCCCCCCCCGCGAGGTATCTGCAAAAAATGCATGTATGTTTACTGGATTCGCATGAACTATACGATGCGAGGGGATACTCGGTCAATTGGTGAACCGTCACGCTACTTTGATCAGCGCGGAGAGAATACAAGCGGATCGAAAGACTTGGACGTACATGTAAATAGCGAATAGTCGGTACTATGCGTCACAAATGCATGGAGCTGCTTGCTTAGTGCATGGCGTCGTCCTTATTGTACCCCTCCTAATGGAGCGGAGCGTGGTGACCGAAAGCCAACCGTTGAAGCTAGGTTTGAGGATGGGCGACAGTTGTGACCCATGAGATAATAAGGAGTTGTATATACGGGGAGGGGAAGGTACATGAGGTGTGGGAGGGAGGGTATGGGAGGGGAGGCATATACGGAAGGCTTTTACATAGGATATGCATGTGTCCTCACCAATGTCAACCCCTCCCGCTCGATCAGTCCGATAATGATTTCAAGACGACGACAAATGTACCCCTTACATCTTCCCATGTTTTGTAGCGGGGCCATTGTTCTTTTAGTATCCATGTGGTGGCGATGAGGACATAGGCGGACTAGCGAAGATACATGGATGCTAGCTAGAATTGGTTGCATGTTGCCAAGAAGCATCTCTACAGTTGGGCGCTCGCTGCCCTTTGCCAAAATGGTTGTTTATGTTCTTAACCGGGGCCGGAGCTCATCAACGACATCTGCGGAAGACAACCGCGGCCCGAGGCGCGGTTCGGTTCAGCGTTCACGCATTCCATGGACCCAACACATGCCATAAAGTAAGCCGTGTAGGGAGGTTTTGGGAAATGCCCGTACTCCGCGACTCCGATGAGTCTAGCTTCGGGGACCTCCACCCCCCCCCTAAAACCCACTTGGCAGATCTTTAGAGATAAGAGTGCGTAATAATTAAGTACAATTAATGTAAAAAGACTGCGCGAAAGCGTAACATGGGGCGGGAGCGCTAGCCTTTATTGCATGTACTTATATTACATGCCCTCCTTCCACACTGCTTCCACAAAATTTACAAGCCATGGCCATTAATACCAACCAAACGCATCTCAAACCCAACACAAGCCGCAAACTAAAAGGTTCAATAATAATGAAAACTGTTTTTTTTTTTAGGGGGGGGGGGGGGGGGTCCATTACTCCAATCGAAACCGATGGAGCGAATAAGATGGATTCGGGTCTGACCCTAGTTAAACAATACGCAATTTATCATTTCTATAGAGGCGGGTATGCATGAGACAAAATTCAACAACGCTCAGGATCATGTCTTTCAATTTGAATGTGATGTCGTTTGCGGAGTTGTAAATTTTGGGGTTTTGGGTCGTCATCTAATAACGGCGGCGTGAACATATTGGCATGTATGCCCACCTACGCAAGGTGACTTCCACGCCAGTCGTGCAATGCATGTCGGGCGGGAAATCTAGCGGGAGAGCGACATGCATGGATTAGGAATATGGAGACATGCTTGGGTGCCTCACGTTGGATCCGTGAAGATGGGTTTGGCATATTTGAAGGGGTGGGGTGGGAGGTAGGCTTTGGTGAGGTGAGGTTGGTAGCGTTGAGTTCGCTTTGCATGGCAGATAGCTAGATAGGTATGTATGCTTTGTTAAGATGGAGGAAAGCAATATTCTCGGCACAAGAAGGGGGGCTCACAACTGCCTCCCTCCACCCTCTGATCAGATGATTTTCTAGTTTGACCATCATATATCTATTAGGTGATGCTGACTGCGAGATGCCGGGTTTGTAGTCAATCTAATAGTCTTGTTACTACGCCAATAGGGCGAGACGAGAGAGGTTATGATGGGCGACGCGCAAAGGATTGTCGGAAAAGCGACACGGTTGGGCGTAGTGGTGCTCTGAATATCGTTCGGCGCAGGGGGTCGAGTTGCTATAATATGCGGGATGTGCGAGGCGACGACTGGTGTACATACATTTTGTACAAACCTGTAAATTCTTCTTCGTTTGACCGCGCAACCGATGCGCATAATGCAAATGTAGAAACGCTATCATGTCATGCACATTTAAGCGATGATGCTGTCCAGGGCCGACTTGCAAGTTTGTTTCACACACAGTGCCATTGGCATCAAGTAAAGTACCCAACAAAATGGCCACAATCAATTGCCCTTACTTTAAAAGCATCGCAGCCGGTTTATTCAATATCGCTTATGATCCATCGTCTTATTATAGTATATGAACACTGACAATTCTTACTGTGTGTGGTGAACATTTTGACAAGCAAATTGGTGGCAATTTGCAATCCACGAGCACTTTGCTCATATTCCATTAAATATCATGGTGACGAACATTCTGGCAACATGGTCGGATTTTGGTGCCGCGCGTCGAGCTCGCCTCTTTCGATGCTATTCAGAGCATAAATTCAACAAAAACACCCGTCTACAACGCACGTTCTACAATTACCGCTGCCAACAATAGCGATGCTATTCTCCGCGAGTGAGAAATCAACTAATTGTGAAGCATAATTATACAACAGCCTATCACATGCCAATTAAGCCCCCACTTCGGAGCCGTCGTCCCAAGACTCCCGAAAATGACGCCATTTCGATGGAGCGGTGCCAAAGCAGCCCCCATCGCTCCCCTTCTTACTCCCTGCCCCCTCAACCGCACCCCTCATTCCCTCAACGCATCAGCTCCGCCGATTCCACGGTGGCCATTCCAAACTTCCCAGACACTACAGCGATTTGGACGCTATTTAGGGCTTTAGGGCTAAAGGTTTCCATGCCACCAACAGTTCGCATGGCTGGGCTGGCGTAGCGCTGTCATCATTGACGATCACATGGCACACAAGTCCAGCAAGATGGCCGCGTGTCCCGCGTTCCAAATGCTGCGGCCAGTCATAGGCCACGCCTTCCCCATCACTCGTCGCCGTTCGTCCTGAATGACACAGTCGAGCGCCACCTGCGCCTCCGCTACCATCCGCTTCACCTGCCTCATCGGCAGTCGCTCGTAAAGCCTAGCCCGCAGCACGAAGGGCCGCTGCGACCGGTCGGCCGCCACGACGGGCAACCGGAACGCCACCTTGACCGTCACCTCCGTGCACTCCGCCCCCACCGTCACCACCTCCGTCACGTGCCGCTCGTGGCCCACCTTAAACGCCATGAACACCCTCCGGGCCGACCGGGAGGGGCGCAGCCCGGTGACCCCGTTCCACTCGCAGTGCAGCAGCTTGACATCCTTCCACGACAATGCACGCGAAAGCGACACCCTTGGCGGGCTGTGCACTCTACTACCGCCGCCCACTGCAGTCTCTCCAACCTCGCCACTCCCCCGACCCCGCTCCGACACTCCCGACACGTCGCCCGTCTGTGGGCTACTGGAGGCAACGCTATCGTCCAGCGGCTCCCCCGCGACTGCCCGAAACTAACGCACAGTTGATGGCAAAATGGGGGGGTAGGGGGGAGGGGGGGGGCACATGGCACGGGACGGTGGCAGTCAGCAATCACTAAAGACAAGAATGGGCGACGGTTCACGGCAATGAGGCCAATGAACTGCGTCCCATCACACAACCTACTCATGCATGCCACCATCGACCACCAACACAAAAATGACACCTACACTACTAACACCGCAAACTCTGCCAAACCGCCAAAACCGCCATCGGTAACGACAAGGACTCTCCGTCAGTCGCAGAGCAAGAGACGCACCGGACTGAGCCTTGAGGGACTGCTTGCATCGAAATCGGTCGAGCTCTGCATGAAAATAGTCTTCGCCTGAAAATAATAAGGGGGGGGAGGGGGGGGGGGGGGGGGTGAATGAAAATGAATAGAGGCGAGGGAGCGAGAGAGGCGCGTTGAGGTGTATGTGAGTGAGGAAAGGGGTGGCGGCGCTCCACCTCTCCACTAAAGTCCTCTTCTTCCCACGAGGCGTGGATGAGGAGGCGGCCGGCAGGGGAGCCGTTGAGGGTGACAGGGAGGATGTGTTTCTGCAGCGACGCCGATGTTAGCTCCCCCACCGCCACCACCGCCGTCCCCATTCGCTCCTTCGTCATAAAATCCTGAAAAACGCGACGCCAGACACAAAACAGCGCGGCCGTCGATCGAAGCAAAACAGACGGAGGGAGTGCGGAAACATGTTCCATTATCCATGACATGGGTGGGAGGACCCCATGCAACATAGCAACCAGCGGACAGTTTGTACTTGTTACAAGTAACCATTATCATTTTCATTTATACTTCCTGTCATCAAAAGATTTGACGCCCCTGCCACCGGCACCACCACCACTACTATCACCAGCACCACTACCATCACCAGCAACACCATCATAACCAGCATCAACACCAGCATCACCACCACCACCACCACCACTACTACTATCACCTGCACCACCAGCATAGCTACAACCACTACACCACCAACAGCAGCAGCAGCACCACCACCACCACTATTACCACAAACACTACCATCACCACCACAATCATCACCGCAACCACAACCATCACCATAACCACTACCACCACCACCACCACCACTTCTTTCACCAGCACAACCACCAACAACAGCAGCAGCACCACCACTATCACCGCAATAATCACCACCATCACAAGCACCACCACAATCACCACAACCACAACCATCACCAGAACCAGTACATCCACTACCACCACAGCCATCACCAGCACCACCACAACCATCACCAGCATCACCAGCATCAGGACCACCACCACCACCATCCCCATCATCACTACTACCACCACAACCATCACCAGGACCGCCGCCATCACAACCACCAGCACCACCACTATGATCACCACCACCAACAGCAGCAGCAGCACCACCACCACTATTACCACAAACACTACCATCACCAGCATCACCAGCATTAGGACCACCACCACCACCATCCCCATCATCACTACTACCACCACAACCATCACCAGGACCGCCGCCATCACAACCACCAGCACCACCACTATGATCACCACCACTACAACCACAACAATCACCAGAATAACCAGCACCACCATCACCACAACCATCACCACTATAACCATGACCTGCACCAGGACCAGCACCACCACCACTACAATCACCAGCATAACCAGCACCAGCAGCAGCAGCAGCACTACAGCCATCACCACCACAACCATCACCTGCACCAGCACCACAACCATTACCACCACCCACACCACCACCATGACCACCACCACTCACATCAGCACCACAACCAACACCAGCACAACTACAATCATCACCAGGACCGCCGCCATCACAACCACCACCACCGCAACCACCACCACCACAATCACCAGCATAACCAGCACCAGCACCAGTACCACTACCACCACCACCGCAACCACTACCAACACCCCTTATTTTGAGACGAGAAGCTTACCTCATCCCAAGCATTAATGCGGAGGCAGTCCTCGGGCGACACATTCTCAAACACAAAGCGTTCCCCCCACTCTGGATTCAGCGTCTTCTTCTTCCTCGACGTCACGTGGCGCTGGTCGGCCACCTGCCCCCGCAGCAGCACGATGTTGGGGGGTGATGCAGGCGCTTTGTTATGCAACGATCCGTAGAATTGTGCTAATTTAGGGTATGAGGGCCCTGAAATCCGACGCCCTTAAAAAAAAAAAAGAGAGAAACAAACCCTAATTACACAACACCCGCCGTATCGTCGCGGAGCGGCCCAAGCGGCGTAAACACCGCGCCTCAGAGGCCAAAATACGCCATCATCCACCCCATCATTCTCCTCACAAAATATCGCAAAGGAAATCCGCGAGGCAGGTTATCAAGTATTCCCACATCTTACGCTTTGCGAACCTTATTGTCAAAAGTTAAATACCTTCCACTGGAAACAAGCCAAAAGCAAAGTTGAAAAGAACTCCACATTACGATGCTGCTTGGGCGAGGGTCACAAAAACTCCGGAAGGTCGGGGAGGGGTGAGCAGGCGGCGTTGGCTGCTCACACCTTGAGGGTACAGAACGGGTCGCTGCTGCCGTCTCGATCCATGGCAGCCAAGTCGCGACCCGCGTCCAGAACAACCGTCAGCATCCCCAGCCTGTCCGAGAGCGACGGCTGCCCGCCAGTCGCCGAGGCTGCAGAGTGGGGAGTGACACTCACACCGCGGGGTATAGCTGCACACACTCGAGTCCACACAGTACTTAGTTGTTTGAATACATAAAGCACGTAACGCAGCGACGAAACTGCACGACGGCAGCTTTGGCTGGGAGCAATCGACCGCGCACGCCTGCAGTCTGAGGCAGGGCGTCTGCTGAAACGTATGCCGGGAAGCATACTTTTCAAGAGTGGCGTCACGGGCGCCATCGGGCTGCCCCCCGCGCTGCGTTCCCATTTGAGCTGTAAGAAGACCGCACCCGTGGCCTTCTGCCCCTGCCGACAAAACCGAAGAGCGCACACAATTGGGTCCGGGTCAGCGTTATGCTCGCTCAGCTGGTACCGTACCGCAACGGGGAATTCAATCGGGACTGGATGTGGGACCCGCCTTGAGGCGGAAAGCACTTTGCAGCTGTCCTTTGCCTGTCGAGACCACGGCCTGCACCGGAATGTGTACCTCCCCCAAAAAGTCATTTCGCAGTTTATCCTGCGCAACGCCGGCGACGCTCAGACACGCAAGCGACTCACACAAAGCACAGCAAATGCCCAAGAAGGGAAAAGTTTTAGAAAGAGGGAGGAGTGCCTTGTCGTATATCTTGACATGCAGGACGGAGCTCTGGGCGATGTTTGGGAAGGTGAAGGTTTCGTCCCAGGTGGGGCCGAGCGTCTTGAATTTAACTGTGGATACGAAGCGGTACGGGCCGGTCTAGTCCGGCACAGTTTGGGGAAGTAAAGTCAGGGTTCGAGTAAACCCTAAAACCCAAAGTCAGCCGCAAGTGCAGCGGTCCACCGACTGGCGGGGGGAGGGAGGGTCAGAGCGCGCCGGCACGAGGGTGTGCACCTTGAAGACGCAGAAGGGGTCGCTGCTGCCGTTGCTGTCGGCGGCGCGCAGCCCTCGCGCGGAAAGCAGCTTCACGTGAAGCGCGCCCACCTCGCTGAAGGTGACCACGGGGTTGAGGGTGCGTGTCGAAAGGGGCCGTGCGTTGCTGACGGCAGCCCGGGAACGGACCCATGCGAGCTCAAGCTCAACATGCGCTTCCACGCACCCCGACACGCGAAACCGTCCGGACAGATATCTCTCCGGTGCGCTCCAGGCCGCCGACAGCGGAACCGTCAGCTGCCCCGTCACCGCGTCGCCCTAACCCGCACGCACGAGTCAGTATCGTCAGGCGCAATAACAGTGTCAAGCACAGCGGTTTATCAGGGTATAGAAAAACTTGGGTGGGGGTTACCTGGAGTGTGGTTGAGTAAATCTCGACGACCAAATCATCGTCCGCCGCGGGAGGAACGCTCCGCCATTCCAAACCAACGGCATCTGTGCCTGCAGCCCACATCAGCGTGCACGCAAGCCCTCTGACAGAAAAGGAAGTCTGCAACCTTGCTGGATCACCGCTACCGGAGGACGGCAGCCTGCCAGTGGAGCCAGGAGGTGTGGCGCCGGCAGCGAGAGGCTCCGAGAAGCGGGCCCCGCTGTCTCCACCGCTCTTGTCCATGCCCTCGGCGTGAATGCCGTGGAGGACGAGCAGAACACTCCACTTCGGCATATCCAAGCCATGCGTGATAGACTGAGACGGGCCTCCCGTCGTTGAGCCCTGTGTCGATGCAAATCACAAGAACAGCAACTCAGGGACACAAATCCCAAATGCACGACGAAACAAACAGACAAACAAAACACAGGCTGAAGACTTTCTGCCCACCTCCGCTTGGCCGCGCTCCAGAGGTTCTGAGAGACAAAGAGGGAAAAGCGGTATCGTCAACACTCATCGCATAAAACTCATTGAGCGACAGATTGTAAGGATTGTGACTTGTCTGAGGATGCGCGCCGCCTCACCTTGCCACACGACGCCGGGTAAGTCGTGCCAGTGCGGGAGTTGCAGGGCCTCCTGCAGCCTGCACGTTGTCCGCGGTAGCTCCGCCACCCTTTGCTCCCGCAACGCGCGCTGGGCGCTGCGACGCGCGACGGAGATGTCGGTGTCCATGAAGCGGTGCCCTGGATTCCAATGCAACCGCATGCTCACGGCTCCGCTCTTCACACCCCTCAACGGCCAAGTGTTGTACCAGTACCCCGCCGTGTTGGCATCACACACGCGCGCCACCTCCGCCACGGGTAGCGTAACCTCTCCCAACGACTCCGACGTCCCCGCGTCCTGATCCCTGACCCGCACCGTCAGCGTCTCCCGCGTCGAAACATCCACAAACTCGAAATGCTGCACACGAACAGAGTGTCAAACTTCCTGCAGAGCCGCGACTGACGATCTGCACACGATGCACTAAGCCGACAGGCGTATTACGCACCTCGTTCCACACTGGATTCAGCGTCTCCTGCAGACACTTCGACCGCGCCTTGTGTGTGCCCACAGCGAGCTTCACAAAGGGGTCCGACAGTCCCACCACGTCAGCGTTGATCAGGGAAGTGGCCTTCTCCACGAAGACGCCAAAACAGCCGTGGGTGGTGGGGCTGACGGGCGGAAACGGCAGTGAGGCGCAGTCCAGTGGCAGCCACTGCAGCTTTATGGCCACGCTATGCCGCCTCAGGCTAGCCAGCTTGTAGGTGCCCTCGAGGACACCGTCGGGGGAGACGGCGGGGAAGGCGAGAGGGACAGCTAACACTCCCACCAGGCTCAGCGGAGCGCCAGGCTTGGAGCGACGCAGCACCTGTGACGAATGCAACGGCACGACGCACCTCAAGAATTGGACGGCAGCGAAGATGACCGGACACGGAACAGCACTTCTGATGTGTGTGGAGTGTCATAAGGGCAGGGGGGGAGGGCACAGCGTCACCTTGAAGACCACCTCCCCTGTGACGCAAACGTCGTAAAACTGGGCGCTGAAGCAAAGGTCTACCGTGCCCTTGTCCACGTAGCCCCCGATAGAGGTATACTGGCAGCGAAGGGGGGAAGAAGGGAGGGGCATGGTATCGGTGAGCGCAGGCAGTTGGAGATGGGTACGTTTCGTGCACGCCACAACAAATGCGATGCAATGCGAGAGATGGTGACAATAATGACCACTAAAGCACTGGCACTCACACGTTCGGATCCGGAGGATACTTGGACGACGTACTCATCCTCACTAGAATCCAGAGGCAACTCGGAGCACCGCACCGCCTGAGCAAAGACGCAGCCTCGTTGCACTACGGATAGTTGCTCGGGCTTGTACTCCTGTGCACATGGCCACGAAAGCACAATGACATTCGCAGCAACAAACACGTACGCACACACACACACAAACACACACACACACACACACACACACACACACACACACACACACACACACAAACACACATAATAATTGAGCATGATTACAATGCAATAAATAAGCTAGATTAAACTCACGCAGGGATTTAAATGTAAAGATATAAACTAAGAAATATACGCTAAATTCAATACTCAAGAGCAAACATACGCAGGGAGCTATATGCACACACAATACACACACACACACACACACACACACACACACACACACACACACACACACACACACAAAACACACACACACACACACGCGCGCGCGCGCGCGAGCCTCACCCCTCACCCTCTGGAAAACATAATATATACACATATATATACTCATCACACACAGGAACATGCATGTACACATATGTGGATGCCCACCGCGCCCCGGCAACAGCGCAGTACCCGGAAGGAGTGAGAGAGCATTCGCAAAAAACGAAATTATAATCTACTTACTCTCGATTAT
The DNA here is from genome assembly GCA_026401115.1 of Tetraselmis chui. Classification (NCBI taxonomy): domain Eukaryota; kingdom Viridiplantae; phylum Chlorophyta; class Chlorodendrophyceae; order Chlorodendrales; family Chlorodendraceae; genus Tetraselmis; species Tetraselmis chui. The sequence continues at coordinate 9,687 of JAPMLY010003093.1, read as the reverse complement.
GTAGCACCGACCAGAACTAAACACGCAGCCTGACAACCTGACCGTGGCATCCGTAGGCGTACCTCAGCTTTCGTATCGACGACGTTTATGCCGGTCTTCGCGAGCATCTCCTCCATCGGCCACCACGTGGTGCGGAGCCTGATTTTGCCAAAGCCCGCCCCACAGCCCTCAATGGAGTGGAAGGGGCCCATCCCGAGGTTGTACCACCTAGAATGGCACAAAGCACATACGTCAAAGCATGAAGACACCTTTACTCGAGCAATGATGTCCAAACTACCAGCCCAACATGGATCGATGACTGTCACACCTATCGTAAGGCCTCCCTGGCTTGAGGCCCGATATGTCGATGCAACAGCGGCCCAAAAGATCATCGGCACTGGCGTTGTCCTCATCCCAAAGCTGCAGCACGCAGTGAAGGGGAGTTAGGCGATGCCATGAACACGACGTGAAATCGAGTTGAGCGCATTACACTGCGAAGGGGCGCACTTCGATGTGTAGAGCTCGCGAGACCTCAAATACTTGCAAATAGCAAACTTCCTCCCACACCTGCAGAGCACCAGCTCGGACAACGAATTAATAGACAAACTCAGCCGCTAGTTCAGCCCTGAGCGAAGTGCCCACAACGAATGTGTGTGCGCTTGTTTGTGCGTGCGTGCGTGCGTGCGTGCGCGCGCGCGTGTGTGTGTGTTGTGTGTGTGTGTGTGTGTGTATTGTGTGTGCATATAGCTCCCTGCGTATGTTTGCTCTTGAGTATTGAATTTAGCGTATATTTCTTAGTTTATATCTTTACATTTAAATCCCTGCGTGAGTTTTAATCTAGCTTATTTATTGCATTGTAATCATGCTCAATTATTATGTGTGTTTGTGTGTGTGTGTGTGTGTGTGTGTGTGTGTGTGTGTGTGTGTGTGTGTGTGTGTTTGTGTGTGTGTGTGCGTACGTGTTTGTTGCTGCGAATGTCATTGTGCTTTCGTGGCCATGTGCACAGGAGTACAAGCCCGAGCAACTATCCGTAGTGCAACGAGGCTGCGTCTTTGCTCAGGCGGTGCGGTGCTCCGAGTTGCCTCTGGATTCTAGTGAGGATGAGTACGTCGTCCAAGTATCCTCCGGATCCGAACGTGTGAGTGCCAGTGCTTTAGTGGTCATTATTGTCACCATCTCTCGCATTGCATCGCATTTGTTGTGGCGTGCACGAAACGTACCCATCTCCAACTGCCTGCGCTCACCGATACCATGCCCCTCCCTTCTTCCCCCCTTCGCTGCCAGTATACCTCTATCGGGGGCTACGTGGACAAGGGCACGGTAGACCTTTGCTTCAGCGCCCAGTTTTACGACGTTTGCGTCACAGGGGAGGTGGTCTTCAAGGTGACGCTGTGCCCTCCCCCCCTGCCCTTATGACACTCCACACACATCAGAAGTGCTGTTCCGTGTCCGGTCATCTTCGCTGCCGTCCAATTCTTGAGGTGCGTCGTGCCGTTGCATTCGTCACAGGTGCTGCGTCGCTCCAAGCCTGGCGCTCCGCTGAGCCTGGTGGGAGTGTTAGCTGTCCCTCTCGCCTTCCCCGCCGTCTCCCCCGACGGTGTCCTCGAGGGCACCTACAAGCTGGCTAGCCTGAGGCGGCATAGCGTGGCCATAAAGCTGCAGTGGCTGCCACTGGACTGCGCCTCACTGCCGTTTCCGCCCGTCAGCCCCACCACCCACGGCTGTTTTGGCGTCTTCGTGGAGAAGGCCACTTCCCTGATCAACGCTGACGTGGTGGGACTGTCGGACCCCTTTGTGAAGCTCGCTGTGGGCACACACAAGGCGCGGTCGAAGTGTCTGCAGGAGACGCTGAATCCAGTGTGGAACGAGGTGCGTAATACGCCTGTCGGCTTAGTGCATCGTGTGCAGATCGTCAGTCGCGGCTCTGCAGGAAGTTTGACACTCTGTTCGTGTGCAGCATTTCGAGTTTGTGGATGTTTCGACGCGGGAGACGCTGACGGTGCGGGTCAGGGATCAGGACGCGGGGACGTCGGAGTCGTTGGGAGAGGTTACGCTACCCGTGGCGGAGGTGGCGCGCGTGTGTGATGCCAACACGGCGGGGTACTGGTACAACACTTGGCCGTTGAGGGGTGTGAAGAGCGGAGCCGTGAGCATGCGGTTGCATTGGAATCCAGGGCACCGCTTCATGGACACCGACATCTCCGTCGCGCGTCGCAGCGCCCAGCGCGCGTTGCGGGAGCAAAGGGTGGCGGAGCTACCGCGGACAACGTGCAGGCTGCAGGAGGCCCTGCAACTCCCGCACTGGCACGACTTACCCGGCGTCGTGTGGCAAGGTGAGGCGGCGCGCATCCTCAGACAAGTCACAATCCTTACAATCTGTCGCTCAATGAGTTTTATGCGATGAGTGTTGACGATACCGCTTTTCCCTCTTTGTCTCTCAGAACCTCTGGAGCGCGGCCAAGCGGAGGTGGGCAGAAAGTCTTCAGCCTGTGTTTTGTTTGTCTGTTTGTTTCGTCGTGCATTTGGGATTTGTGTCCCTGAGTTGCTGTTCTTGTGATTTGCATCGACACAGGGCTCAACGACGGGAGGCCCGTCTCAGTCTATCACGCATGGCTTGGATATGCCGAAGTGGAGTGTTCTGCTCGTCCTCCACGGCATTCACGCCGAGGGCATGGACAAGAGCGGTGGAGACAGCGGGGCCCGCTTCTCGGAGCCTCTCGCTGCCGGCGCCACACCTCCTGGCTCCACTGGCAGGCTGCCGTCCTCCGGTAGCGGTGATCCAGCAAGGTTGCAGACTTCCTTTTCTGTCAGAGGGCTTGCGTGCACGCTGATGTGGGCTGCAGGCACAGATGCCGTTGGTTTGGAATGGCGGAGCGTTCCTCCCGCGGCGGACGATGATTTGGTCGTCGAGATTTACTCAACCACACTCCAGGTAACCCCCACCCAAGTTTTTCTATACCCTGATAAACCGCTGTGCTTGACACTGTTATTGCGCCTGACGATACTGACTCGTGCGTGCGGGTTAGGGCGACGCGGTGACGGGGCAGCTGACGGTTCCGCTGTCGGCGGCCTGGAGCGCACCGGAGAGATATCTGTCCGGACGGTTTCGCGTGTCGGGGTGCGTGGAAGCGCATGTTGAGCTTGAGCTCGCATGGGTCCGTTCCCGGGCTGCCGTCAGCAACGCACGGCCCCTTTCGACACGCACCCTCAACCCCGTGGTCACCTTCAGCGAGGTGGGCGCGCTTCACGTGAAGCTGCTTTCCGCGCGAGGGCTGCGCGCCGCCGACAGCAACGGCAGCAGCGACCCCTTCTGCGTCTTCAAGGTGCACACCCTCGTGCCGGCGCGCTCTGACCCTCCCTCCCCCCGCCAGTCGGTGGACCGCTGCACTTGCGGCTGACTTTGGGTTTTAGGGTTTACTCGAACCCTGACTTTACTTCCCCAAACTGTGCCGGACTAGACCGGCCCGTACCGCTTCGTATCCACAGTTAAATTCAAGACGCTCGGCCCCACCTGGGACGAAACCTTCACCTTCCCAAACATCGCCCAGAGCTCCGTCCTGCATGTCAAGATATACGACAAGGCACTCCTCCCTCTTTCTAAAACTTTTCCCTTCTTGGGCATTTGCTGTGCTTTGTGTGAGTCGCTTGCGTGTCTGAGCGTCGCCGGCGTTGCGCAGGATAAACTGCGAAATGACTTTTTGGGGGAGGTACACATTCCGGTGCAGGCCGTGGTCTCGACAGGCAAAGGACAGCTGCAAAGTGCTTTCCGCCTCAAGGCGGGTCCCACATCCAGTCCCGATTGAATTCCCCGTTGCGGTACGGTACCAGCTGAGCGAGCATAACGCTGACCCGGACCCAATTGTGTGCGCTCTTCGGTTTTGTCGGCAGGGGCAGAAGGCCACGGGTGCGGTCTTCTTACAGCTCAAATGGGAACGCAGCGCGGGGGGCAGCCCGATGGCGCCCGTGACGCCACTCTTGAAAAGTATGCTTCCCGGCATACGTTTCAGCAGACGCCCTGCCTCAGACTGCAGGCGTGCGCGGTCGATTGCTCCCAGCCAAAGCTGCCGTCGTGCAGTTTCGTCGCTGCGTTACGTGCTTTATGTATTCAAACAACTAAGTACTGTGTGGACTCGAGTGTGTGCAGCTATACCCCGCGGTGTGAGTGTCACTCCCCACTCTGCAGCCTCGGCGACTGGCGGGCAGCCGTCGCTCTCGGACAGGCTGGGGATGCTGACGGTTGTTCTGGACGCGGGTCGCGACTTGGCTGCCATGGATCGAGACGGCAGCAGCGACCCGTTCTGTACCCTCAAGGTGTGAGCAGCCAACGCCGCCTGCTCACCCCTCCCCGACCTTCCGGAGTTTTTGTGACCCTCGCCCAAGCAGCATCGTAATGTGGAGTTCTTTTCAACTTTGCTTTTGGCTTGTTTCCAGTGGAAGGTATTTAACTTTTGACAATAAGGTTCGCAAAGCGTAAGATGTGGGAATACTTGATAACCTGCCTCGCGGATTTCCTTTGCGATATTTTGTGAGGAGAATGATGGGGTGGATGATGGCGTATTTTGGCCTCTGAGGCGCGGTGTTTACGCCGCTTGGGCCGCTCCGCGACGATACGGCGGGTGTTGTGTAATTAGGGTTTGTTTCTCTCTTTTTTTTTTTTAAGGGCGTCGGATTTCAGGGCCCTCATACCCTAAATTAGCACAATTCTACGGATCGTTGCATAACAAAGCGCCTGCATCACCCCCCAACATCGTGCTGCTGCGGGGGCAGGTGGCCGACCAGCGCCACGTGACGTCGAGGAAGAAGAAGACGCTGAATCCAGAGTGGGGGGAACGCTTTGTGTTTGAGAATGTGTCGCCCGAGGACTGCCTCCGCATTAATGCTTGGGATGAGGTAAGCTTCTCGTCTCAAAATAAGGGGTGTTGGTAGTGGTTGCGGTGGTGGTGGTAGTGGTACTGGTGCTGGTGCTGGTTATGCTGGTGATTGTGGTGGTGGTGGTTGCGGTGGTGGTGGTTGTGATGGCGGCGGTCCTGGTGATGATTGTAGTTGTGCTGGTGTTGGTTGTGGTGCTGATGTGAGTGGTGGTGGTCATGGTGGTGGTGTGGGTGGTGGTAATGGTTGTGGTGCTGGTGCAGGTGATGGTTGTGGTGGTGATGGCTGTAGTGCTGCTGCTGCTGCTGGTGCTGGTTATGCTGGTGATTGTAGTGGTGGTGGTGCTGGTCCTGGTGCAGGTCATGGTTATAGTGGTGATGGTTGTGGTGATGGTGGTGCTGGTTATTCTGGTGATTGTTGCGGTTGTAGTGGTGGTGATCATAGTGGTGGTGCTGGTGGTTGTGATGGCGGCGGTCCTGGTGATGGTTGTGGTGGTAGTAGTGATGATGGGGATGGTGGTGGTGGTGGTCCTAATGCTGGTGATGCTGGTGATGGTAGTGTTTGTGGTAATAGTGGTGGTGGTGCTGCTGCTGCTTTAGTGGTCATTATTGTCACCATCTCTCGCATTGCATCGCATTTGTTGTGGCGTGCACGAAACGTACCCATCTCCAACTGCCTGCGCTCACCGATACCATGCCCCTCCCTTCTTCCCCCCTTCGCTGCCAGTATACCTCTATCGGGGGCTACGTGGACAAGGGCACGGTAGACCTTTGCTTCAGCGCCCAGTTTTACGACGTTTGCGTCACAGGGGAGGTGGTCTTCAAGGTGACGCTGTGCCCTCCCCCCCTGCCCTTATGACACTCCACACACATCAGAAGTGCTGTTCCGTGTCCGGTCATCTTCGCTGCCGTCCAATTCTTGAGGTGCGTCGTGCCGTTGCATTCGTCACAGGTGCTGCGTCGCTCCAAGCCTGGCGCTCCGCTGAGCCTGGTGGGAGTGTTAGCTGTCCCTCTCGCCTTCCCCGCCGTCTCCCCCGACGGTGTCCTCGAGGGCACCTACAAGCTGGCTAGCCTGAGGCGGCATAGCGTGGCCATAAAGCTGCAGTGGCTGCCACTGGACTGCGCCTCACTGCCGTTTCCGCCCGTCAGCCCCACCACCCACGGCTGTTTTGGCGTCTTCGTGGAGAAGGCCACTTCCCTGATCAACGCTGACGTGGTGGGACTGTCGGACCCCTTTGTGAAGCTCGCTGTGGGCACACACAAGGCGCGGTCGAAGTGTCTGCAGGAGACGCTGAATCCAGTGTGGAACGAGGTGCGTAATACGCCTGTCGGCTTAGTGCATCGTGTGCAGATCGTCAGTCGCGGCTCTGCAGGAAGTTTGACACTCTGTTCGTGTGCAGCATTTCGAGTTTGTGGATGTTTCGACGCGGGAGACGCTGACGGTGCGGGTCAGGGATCAGGACGCGGGGACGTCGGAGTCGTTGGGAGAGGTTACGCTACCCGTGGCGGAGGTGGCGCGCGTGTGTGATGCCAACACGGCGGGGTACTGGTACAACACTTGGCCGTTGAGGGGTGTGAAGAGCGGAGCCGTGAGCATGCGGTTGCATTGGAATCCAGGGCACCGCTTCATGGACACCGACATCTCCGTCGCGCGTCGCAGCGCCCAGCGCGCGTTGCGGGAGCAAAGGGTGGCGGAGCTACCGCGGACAACGTGCAGGCTGCAGGAGGCCCTGCAACTCCCGCACTGGCACGACTTACCCGGCGTCGTGTGGCAAGGTGAGGCGGCGCGCATCCTCAGACAAGTCACAATCCTTACAATCTGTCGCTCAATGAGTTTTATGCGATGAGTGTTGACGATACCGCTTTTCCCTCTTTGTCTCTCAGAACCTCTGGAGCGCGGCCAAGCGGAGGTGGGCAGAAAGTCTTCAGCCTGTGTTTTGTTTGTCTGTTTGTTTCGTCGTGCATTTGGGATTTGTGTCCCTGAGTTGCTGTTCTTGTGATTTGCATCGACACAGGGCTCAACGACGGGAGGCCCGTCTCAGTCTATCACGCATGGCTTGGATATGCCGAAGTGGAGTGTTCTGCTCGTCCTCCACGGCATTCACGCCGAGGGCATGGACAAGAGCGGTGGAGACAGCGGGGCCCGCTTCTCGGAGCCTCTCGCTGCCGGCGCCACACCTCCTGGCTCCACTGGCAGGCTGCCGTCCTCCGGTAGCGGTGATCCAGCAAGGTTGCAGACTTCCTTTTCTGTCAGAGGGCTTGCGTGCACGCTGATGTGGGCTGCAGGCACAGATGCCGTTGGTTTGGAATGGCGGAGCGTTCCTCCCGCGGCGGACGATGATTTGGTCGTCGAGATTTACTCAACCACACTCCAGGTAACCCCCACCCAAGTTTTTCTATACCCTGATAAACCGCTGTGCTTGACACTGTTATTGCGCCTGACGATACTGACTCGTGCGTGCGGGTTAGGGCGACGCGGTGACGGGGCAGCTGACGGTTCCGCTGTCGGCGGCCTGGAGCGCACCGGAGAGATATCTGTCCGGACGGTTTCGCGTGTCGGGGTGCGTGGAAGCGCATGTTGAGCTTGAGCTCGCATGGGTCCGTTCCCGGGCTGCCGTCAGCAACGCACGGCCCCTTTCGACACGCACCCTCAACCCCGTGGTCACCTTCAGCGAGGTGGGCGCGCTTCACGTGAAGCTGCTTTCCGCGCGAGGGCTGCGCGCCGCCGACAGCAACGGCAGCAGCGACCCCTTCTGCGTCTTCAAGGTGCACACCCTCGTGCCGGCGCGCTCTGACCCTCCCTCCCCCCGCCAGTCGGTGGACCGCTGCACTTGCGGCTGACTTTGGGTTTTAGGGTTTACTCGAACCCTGACTTTACTTCCCCAAACTGTGCCGGACTAGACCGGCCCGTACCGCTTCGTATCCACAGTTAAATTCAAGACGCTCGGCCCCACCTGGGACGAAACCTTCACCTTCCCAAACATCGCCCAGAGCTCCGTCCTGCATGTCAAGATATACGACAAGGCACTCCTCCCTCTTTCTAAAACTTTTCCCTTCTTGGGCATTTGCTGTGCTTTGTGTGAGTCGCTTGCGTGTCTGAGCGTCGCCGGCGTTGCGCAGGATAAACTGCGAAATGACTTTTTGGGGGAGGTACACATTCCGGTGCAGGCCGTGGTCTCGACAGGCAAAGGACAGCTGCAAAGTGCTTTCCGCCTCAAGGCGGGTCCCACATCCAGTCCCGATTGAATTCCCCGTTGCGGTACGGTACCAGCTGAGCGAGCATAACGCTGACCCGGACCCAATTGTGTGCGCTCTTCGGTTTTGTCGGCAGGGGCAGAAGGCCACGGGTGCGGTCTTCTTACAGCTCAAATGGGAACGCAGCGCGGGGGGCAGCCCGATGGCGCCCGTGACGCCACTCTTGAAAAGTATGCTTCCCGGCATACGTTTCAGCAGACGCCCTGCCTCAGACTGCAGGCGTGCGCGGTCGATTGCTCCCAGCCAAAGCTGCCGTCGTGCAGTTTCGTCGCTGCGTTACGTGCTTTATGTATTCAAACAACTAAGTACTGTGTGGACTCGAGTGTGTGCAGCTATACCCCGCGGTGTGAGTGTCACTCCCCACTCTGCAGCCTCGGCGACTGGCGGGCAGCCGTCGCTCTCGGACAGGCTGGGGATGCTGACGGTTGTTCTGGACGCGGGTCGCGACTTGGCTGCCATGGATCGAGACGGCAGCAGCGACCCGTTCTGTACCCTCAAGGTGTGAGCAGCCAACGCCGCCTGCTCACCCCTCCCCGACCTTCCGGAGTTTTTGTGACCCTCGCCCAAGCAGCATCGTAATGTGGAGTTCTTTTCAACTTTGCTTTTGGCTTGTTTCCAGTGGAAGGTATTTAACTTTTGACAATAAGGTTCGCAAAGCGTAAGATGTGGGAATACTTGATAACCTGCCTCGCGGATTTCCTTTGCGATATTTTGTGAGGAGAATGATGGGGTGGATGATGGCGTATTTTGGCCTCTGAGGCGCGGTGTTTACGCCGCTTGGGCCGCTCCGCGACGATACGGCGGGTGTTGTGTAATTAGGGTTTGTTTCTCTCTTTTTTTTTTTTAAGGGCGTCGGATTTCAGGGCCCTCATACCCTAAATTAGCACAATTCTACGGATCGTTGCATAACAAAGCGCCTGCATCACCCCCCAACATCGTGCTGCTGCGGGGGCAGGTGGCCGACCAGCGCCACGTGACGTCGAGGAAGAAGAAGACGCTGAATCCAGAGTGGGGGGAACGCTTTGTGTTTGAGAATGTGTCGCCCGAGGACTGCCTCCGCATTAATGCTTGGGATGAGGTAAGCTTCTCGTCTCAAAATAAGGGGTGTTGGTAGTGGTTGCGGTGGTGGTGGTAGTGGTACTGGTGCTGGTGCTGGTTATGCTGGTGATTGTGGTGGTGGTGGTTGCGGTGGTGGTGGTTGTGATGGCGGCGGTCCTGGTGATGATTGTAGTTGTGCTGGTGTTGGTTGTGGTGCTGATGTGAGTGGTGGTGGTCATGGTGGTGGTGTGGGTGGTGGTAATGGTTGTGGTGCTGGTGCAGGTGATGGTTGTGGTGGTGATGGCTGTAGTGCTGCTGCTGCTGCTGGTGCTGGTTATGCTGGTGATTGTAGTGGTGGTGGTGCTGGTCCTGGTGCAGGTCATGGTTATAGTGGTGATGGTTGTGGTGATGGTGGTGCTGGTTATTCTGGTGATTGTTGTGGTTGTAGTGGTGGTGATCATAGTGGTGGTGCTGGTGGTTGTGATGGCGGCGGTCCTGGTGATGGTTGTGGTGGTAGTAGTGATGATGGGGATGGTGGTGGTGGTG
>JAPMLY010003092.1:0-28178 GCA_026401115.1 Tetraselmis chui | reverse complement strand
GCGAGGGGCGAGTTCCAACACTGCCGGGCATGTGTACTTGTGGTTATCGCGCCCGCACCCGTGCGGCACGCTCTTTCAAACAGTCGCCGTGCTTGGTAGACGAAAAGAGTAACGGGCGCACAACGCCGCAATATGAACGCTGATGCGATGGTCGCGCAAATATAATGCATAGGCGACGGAGGGAGGAGGTGTTGGGCAGGCCGCTGTGGGGGAAACGCAAGAAATCGCGTATGTAGACTTACCACCGATATGCGCACAACCCAAGGGCAAGCCGCTTTCGGCCACAATGTTAAAGCGATCATAACTTACGCAATTATCGTCAAAACTTTTTGTAACAGGTACCGTTGGACGCATCTGTTCAATGCGCGTCGAACGCAACTACTCCGGAGTTCAAAATCTCACAAATCGATTTGTTATGAATTATTTTAATTTACGAATTATTCCGGCACAGCTGAGCCGCAGTGCCAGGTAACACCCATCCAAGTCGGCTCACCTCCTGAGACGATTTGTGCGGGGTTTGTCGATATATGTCTACCAATTCTTCATTCCTATTGACTTCCGAGCCTAATTCCCGACGCGTGCCACGCGTGGGGCGGGTGTGGTTGGCACAAGCACATACCCAAGCATTCCAAACACCACCGTCAACGTGATGCGTCCTTAACGGCCAAATTGGACCTCGCCCCTCCCCTAAGCCAATCGCCCTCGCATGTTTGCAGCGTGCAGTGTTTATCCAAACCTGCGTCATGTGCGTTTTTACTCGCTTGCTTTCCAAAATCAGCCGTGCCAGCGGCGTGATCTTCAGTGCTCTTTTCACACACCCGCAAACCTAACCTCGCGCATTGAACACGGCACCCAAGCCTCCAAACCCCCTCCAAAAAGCCCCCAAAATACGGTTATGTGGAACACAGAGAATTATGCAGCTTGGTATGAGCGCTTGAGCAATGCCCAAGCGTGGCGCTGAGAATGACGTGTGTAGTTCAGACAATTTCCCGGGAGTTTATGGGCTTAATTCGATAAACTCCACCGACAACACCCGGTTTAAGCTGAGGTCTAACCACCCCAGATCGCGACTTACTGCTTGCTTCTCGGCTCTCCTACAATGGGGTGGTACTCGGGTATCGTCGTGCTTGACGTGGTGAGAGGGGAGCGTGTTCTTGACTAGCTTATGCTTAACATAATGCATGCCCGGACTTTTGTGGAGGAGTGTAGGTACCGTTGGACGCGCCATTTCAATGCGCGTCCAACGCATCTACCTGTTGCTTTTAGTTTCTAGCACAAGGCCGTCATGATGGACTACAAAACCTACCAAAAGATCAGGTCTTTGCCCCTTTTTGAGTACCAGACCCTAGCATGGGGTAGTTCAGAAGGTGCCTAACCTACTTGTGTCATGCAGTGCTTCATTTATTAGTTTTTCCGGGTGGTGGGAGGGCCTTGAAAATTGGGTGTGTATGCAGGTCGAACGTGACAATTATTTAATTACCAGCCACTCGCCGCGTGCCCGCTAAGGCTAGGGATCAAGTGAATTTTGTCGATGTTGATGGTAATGATATTCTGTAACGTCGATGTTGATGGTATTGATATCTTGGATTGTCGATGTTGATAGTGTTGATAGTTTGGGATGCTGATATCGATGGCAATTTAAGCCGATATTATCGCCGATGTATTGATATTTGGGACGATATATCGATACATCGGGCTTGAATAATCAATATTTTCCAATTGCTTTGATAATTGATGGAATTGATACTAGCACTACTGCCATCGTGTCGATGTCGATGTTGCAACCTATCACATCGATGGCACTATCACCGGATGATGATGATACTATCGACGATGCATCGATGGTTGATCCCTAGCCTTAGTGCCCGCTACAGGTACAAGTACATGTACCCAGGCAGCGCCCATGCCTCGCCCATCATACTACTCACGGTAAGTCTCGGTGGCGCCGACCACTCACGGATACTTCAGCCAATAGTGACGCCCACAAGCTTGCCGGGAGCCTCAAGGTTGGGGTTCGGGTGCTGCCGTGGCGGTTTGGGTAGGGGCGGATGCGTCCACACATTGCGCTTGCTCGGATACGGCTTAGCAATAACCGCTCGCTCGGCCGCCGCGGAGACGAATTTCTGCGCTGCTTCCTTCACGCTAGCTAACGCTAGCACCCGTTCTTTCAGGTCTGCCTTGTTTCCCTTCGCCTCCGGAGCTTTAGGGTCATCGTATTGTAGCATTGCCTTTAGATCTTTCACTTGAAGGGACTCAACCGTGCCGAGGCCGCGGGCGGCGATGCTCTCCAGAAGTGTGATGGCGTGGGTAACTGCTTCCACCACTGCCTTTCGCCTCTTTGCGTTTTTAGCCTCCTCTTTGAGTGCCTTATCGCTCGCCTTGCGTTTCTTTTCTAGGACTTGGGCGCGTTTCAACGCAATGGACTCTTCGCCGGTAGCACTTCCTGGGCGTGACAATATGTTCTTGGCTGTAATCCGCCCGCTCTTTCCTTCCCCCTCATCATGCACGTTGTCGTCGTCCGCTTCTTCTTGCTCGACGGTCGGGTGGAGGGCAGTCTTCACTTTGTTGAAGACGTCCACTTGCCAAAGGTAAGCCTCCATTATCTCCTCCCTGCTCATGGTGGCAAGCCGACTGACGTTGGGAAGGCCAGCTGAGGTACGGTCCACCTCCGCTTGTAGATGTCGAGGAAGGGTCATCGGAGGTTGCTTCGCTTGATGCTCAACTGAAGTGGACGCAGACCCTCCTCCGAGTAAAAGAAGCTGGACTTCAGTGGCGCGACTAGCGCTACCGTCCGTGGACGGGGGGGTGCCTGCACCAGACATACCATCGTTGGTATTGTTGGAACCCCCCTTGGACGACACGGTGGCTCCGTCGGCTTCCGCTGCACCTAGTTCGGCCTTGAAGCGCCGATACTCCTTCCTGTCGAATCTTGGTAAGATACCCTCCTTTCCCCAGCCCTTCATGTTCCGCTCCCGGGTGAAAGCCTTATCCCAAGCGACCTTGAGCATCTGTGCGAAGTGTTTGTACTTGAGGGGTAGAAGGGGTGAGCGCATGTTGCCGTTTTCGTCGATGTTGATCGTCCGTAACGTCTCGCGCTTGATCTTTCTCCATTTTGCCTGCGTGTGCCATTGAATAGCATGTCAACATTGTGCATAATATCACAATAAACTAAAAATATGTTAGCAATATGGTGAGGTAATAACTTTACCTTTAGCACAGAGAAGTTCACTGTGTCCTCGCCTTGTAGGCGGAAGCTTAGGTGCGGGACGCGCAAGACGACTTCCAAGTCAAGCTCCACTGCGGTCTCAAGCACTGCGAACCCAATGTGAGTGCCCACCCCATCGCATATCACAACGCCTTGATGGTGAGGGCTATCATCCCTTGAGGGTGGGGACCCTAGAGCTTCATTCAACACTGTCCTCACGTAGTCAGCAGCACCCTCTTCGTCAAGACTTCCTTTCTCGTTGCTTGCATAGCGCCACGCCATGTACTCGCCGTCCTTGTTCTTGATGTCTGACAAAAAGTGTGGGGCCCATGCAGGATGATAGGTGTTGCCTGAAGCAAAGACAATGTAAGGCGGTAGCGCATCTCCTGTACCGAGGCGGCCACACACAGCAGTGGCGCATGAGCTGGACTTGGTAACGAAACACTCCCCATCATCCTCCACCCCTGCGCGTAGCCCACGGTCTTGCTTGCCTTTGCTTGCAGTGGTTGAGTCTAGGGCAACCTTTGTCTCGTCGAAGGAAGCAATAAGGTGCGGCTTGTCAATAAAGACGGGTTCGCTGCCCTTGACGTTCGTGTCGTAGTCAGGATTCACATTAGCAACGCCGGCCTTCACTAGCACTTCAGCGCACACATCAAAGTATGTTTCTAGGTTGCCTAAGGTCAGCCACTCATGTCGTGTCATCTCGAGGGGGCGCTCTGCTCCAATGAGGAAGTTGTGTCTACGTTTACCCTAGGGCACGTTTTGCCAAAGATGTCAGCTTGCTTACAATTTGGCCAAAAGACACCCACAGACAGGGTCTGGGGGTCAATTAGCGCAGGATTATAGGGATGGGTGGGTGGGTTCGCGCGAAGCCTAGATTGGCTGAGCGCGAAAGCAAAGAGTGCCTAGACTCGTGGCTAGCTACGGCTTATAAGGCACGGGCTAGCTAGAGCTGACCGTTGGGGAAGTCGTTGGTCGTTGGCTGCGTCTAACTGTTCGGGCAAGGTGGTTGCCCTGCAGGCGAGACGCGCCGATATTAACGGTAACAGTAACCGCTAAAGTTACTGTCCCGTACACATGATATTGGATATGCAAACCTCTAGATTCAAATCAATCTGACCATTCACCCTAGGGCACGTTTTGCCTGTAACCTAAAGCCAAAGGCTTGCACAGCCATAATTAGTGTTGCGGGGGGGACGGAGTGAGCCAGCCGAAGAACCGCCAAGCAGCAGGTGTTGGGGTCATGGTTGGGTCAATATATTTGCCTTCGGTCACAGAGCTGTTCTTGGCCCAGCCACCCATAAATTTGATTACGGGGAGGGGCGCGCCGATGCAGCTGGCAGCGGACGCTGCACCTTTCCGTAGGCTGTGCGACGTCCACTTGAAACCGGCGGGTGCGGATGAGTCGACGGTGCGGAGGGCGAGGGTGAGCCAGGCGGAGATGGTGGGTGCGGCGCCCCACTCGGTGGAAGGTTCGGAAGGTGAGCAGCTCCAAAAGGCGAGTGGGGGTGGCGTGTTGTAGAATTTGTTGCAGAAGGTCGCGCGCTGCTCCGTGTAGTAGACGAGCAGGTCTGCCAGGACGGGGTTAGCTGCTACAGGGATAGCGATGACAGGTTTATCGGCCGCGTCGCGGCGCTGGTCCCCTTTAGATTTGCGCACGAACAGGCAGATTTGTTGAGAGGGCCTGTCGACCACTAGGTCGCCGGTCTGGCAGCGGGCGCCAGTTTCGGCGCGGCAGAAAAACATGTAATTGACACACACCGCTAAACATGCTCTGAAGCGCTGCATCTGAGGGAGGGAAGCAGGGGTCCACGCGAAAGTTCCGTGTAGGGTGTTGGCGGCGTGTAGGATGTCCAGAGCGACTTGTGCGGGTAGCGGGAGGCGAGCGGCTGTGGGCAGCAGGCGGTGCTGTAGCATTTCGAGTCCACGGCGGGCGTCCGCCAGGAGTTCGCCCACGGCGATAGGTTGGCGCCGGTGGTCGCGGAAGAACTTGTTAATTGCGGAGAAGTAAGGCTGCAGCGAGCTGGCAGCGACCGTGCCCAAGAGGGCTAGCCAGGCCGTGTAGCGGACCATCGTGGCCGGCGTGGCCTGTAGCGGGGCGATATTTTCCTCTGCACAAAAAATAAAAAACTGTCGGATTGCGCTCTGGTAGCTCGAGTACGTAGAGGGCGCTAGCGAGTTGCTGAGTAGGGCAACCGCTGTAACCCCGAGCTTATCTGATCCTAGGAGGTCTTGAAAAGTTTCAGCCAGTTCGGAGGACCAGGGCGACTGTGCTGCTTCGCGGCGTAATCCGTAGCGCGGCGGTCCTGTACGCAGAGGGAGGACGTGCTGTACAAGAGTATTTAATCGGTCCGGGCGTATCGCCCGGCCAATCGCACCGCGTCGAGTGTAGAGCCAAGAGGGGGTGCTAGCCGAAAGGCCACGATGCTCCAAGCGGGAGGTCCGACCCCTTCTCGCTTGCCTAGCCTGCCGGGGAAGAACAGGTCGCGGGACGCTGGGAAGTGCACGGTCTCGGTGGCCAAGCGGGCGAACGCGTGGTACCACGTTTTGTTTCGCCAGTAGGGGGCGATGACAGTCGCCGCGGCTTGAGCTTGTTCGAGTTTCGCGGCGAGTGCGGGTAGGGCAGACCAAGGGGGGTTGCAGTAGTTGTTCTCGCGTTTCCACGCCGCGTCGGGGAGGTGTAGGCAGTCGATGTCCTCGCACAAGGGGTCGCGCCAGCGGGCGTTGAAGCGTGGCAGTTGCGTGTTGAGCATAGAAGCGAACCGGTCGATTGTATGCGGGCCCCACCGGCGCTGAAGGTGGTTGAAGAGTTGAGGGTTTAGCTGCCAGTCTTCGGAGTCCATTTCGCGGCTGAGCGTGTCGGCCCAGACGTTGGCGGCTGACCGGATGTAGCGTGGGCGGATGTGGATGTCGTTGGTGTCGAGTAAGAACCACAAACGCCGTAGCTCCGTCATCATGACGGGTGACCGGGACGTTAGCTTGGTTAGGACGGCGACCACGGCAGTGTTGTCCTCGTGGAGGAGGACTTGTCGTCCTCGGAGTTGCGGTAGAAAGGATTCGACCGCGTGCCTGACCGCTCGAAGTTCCTTCCACGTAATGTGTTGGAGGCGGTCGGGGGCGCTCCAAAACCCGCGGGCTTGGTAATTGGCGTCCTCGTTGAGGACGGCTCCCCACCCGTAGTCGCTCGAGTCGGCGTGCAAATAGGCGGTCTCGATGGGCTTGTAGATCGACCGGCCGTTGTGTTGGGAGGGTACCGTGCGCCACCACTCGAGGTCGCGTCGGAGTTGGTGGGTGAGGCGCACGCGTCCCCCCCAACCGGTACGGGTAGCCAAGACGTTGTGGAGCTCGCGCAAAAAGAATCGGGCGGGCGCGATGGCGAGGTAGAGGAATTGCGCTTTTCCCGCGAAGGCTGCGAGTCGGCGTGTGGGCAGCCATCGTGCGTTGGACGCTGCTCGTCCGAGCAAGGCCGAAGCGTGTTGTGCGAGGTGTAGCAGTTTTTCGGGTGGGGCGCGAAACTCGCCGCGTTGTAAATCCACCGTGAGGCCCAAGTGGTCGCCGACTTGCGTTGGCGTCCATACACCTTTCTTGGGGTTGCGTTGCAGGCCGAGGCTGTCGAGCAGGGCTTGGACGCGCTGCCGGAGTAAGAGGGCCTCGTCGTAAGAATCCGCTAAGAAGAGGAAGTCGTCCATGTAGGGGAGTAGTCGGGTGCCTCGCCATCGCGCGTTCCGGAGGAAGCGCTTGGACGGGCGGCGTGGGCCGGCCGGTGTAGATGCGGGCGTGGGAGGAGGAGGGCGGCGGAGGTGGTTCGTAAACACTTGCGTGAGCTTGCAAAAGTAGTAGGCGGAGCCCGACCACCCCATGGGGAGGCATGCGAGGCGCCATAGGGTGCCGCGGTAGTTGACCGTGAAGTAGTCTCGGTCTTCCTCCCGGATGCCAAGGGTGTAGTACCCATCGGTGAGGTCGAGTGAGACGAAGTAGTCCCCCGGTCGAGATAGATGGCGGAGGTGCTTGAGGGTCTCGCAAGTCATGTTGAATGTTGAGCAATAGCGGTTGAGTTCTCGAAGGTCGATAATCAAGCGCCATTGCTTGCATCCGGGTTTCGGAACCAAGAACATCCGGGAGACGTAGCGGGGGTTCGTAGAGCGCTCTCACGCGCCGCAAGCCTCGAAGCGTGGTAGTTCCGAGTTGAGAAACTCGAGTTGGTCGGGTGTGGCGTCTAGCATGGAGATGCCATGGTTGAACGGCTTGGGACGTAGGCCGTGCTTGAACTTCACACGTACGCCGTGGCGGATCCAACTTAGGACTTGGCCGCTCGCGCCGATGCGCTCCCACTCCCGCCATTTTCGACGTACGCGGTGGCACATGAAGGAAGATGTCGGGGAGCAGGAATCGGCGCGGCGGGTCACACCATCATTTCTTGCTTGGGGTTTTAGCCGAGTCGGTCGGCTTGGGGGGTGGAGCGGCTCGTGCCGCGGCTGCTGCTACAGCAGCGGCCTTGCGTTTGTCGGCGGCGGCTTTGCGGGTTCGAGCGTCGGGGCCGGTGAGCTTGTCCGGCGTGACCTTTGCGAAAGCGGCGCCGGCGGCGGCCTTGCTTGCGGCGTGTAAGCTGACTTCAAGCGTGCGGTCGACGAAAGCTTGGCGTAGCGCGTCCAATGGGCCGGAGACCGCGGTAGGACGCGGTCGGCAAAAGCGCTCGTGTGCCAATTCGGCAAACACGCGGTCCGCATCTGTGCTCGTTTGTCCGCCCTTGGTGAGGCGGAGGAAGCCCAATCGAGTACGGGCGGCCTCCTCCGTCGCTGTGTGGGTGCGATGGCCCGCTCGGATGAGGGCAATCGCTGCCGCTTGCTCTGTAGGTAGAGGTGGGCCGTTCGACAACGTGTCCAAAGCCTCGCCAATTGCCGCGTTGGCGCAACTGTCGAAGAAGGCATAGCACCCGATGTGTAGGTACTCGTCGTATGCCGCTTGGGTGCGTTTGTCGCTTAGGGCGCGGGCGGTGTCGTCCGTGAGAGTCCACAGACGGGGCTCCTCGACGTCTCGAGGGGGACGTTCGAGGCCGGCCGGGATGACTTCGCCGTAGTAGGTGAAGTCGACAAACTCGGCCGCGGAGGGGTCGGGTTCGTCGTCGAGCAGGTCGATAGGTGGCTCGGGGGCCGCCTTACCACCCTCCGTCGCTGTTGCGTCGGCGGGAATGGACTGCTGTGGATCAGTAGGGGCAGGTGTAGCTGTGGTTCGCTGGAGCTGGGCGAGTAAGGCAGCGTTAGCCGCCAAAAACTGTTCTGTTATCCGTTGTTCCGATGCCAAAACTGCCGTACGAATCTGTTCGGCTGTGCGTTGTTCGAGTGAGGTAGCGTGAGGGTCGGCCGCTGCGGCGGATGTAGACTGCTCAGGCTGCATATTGGGGAATTGCGTAGCTGAACGAGGGGAAGTGTCGCGTGACGCTCGAGTGCGCATGGGACGAAAAGTAAGATTGACACCCTACTCGACTACGAGAGTCGAGACTGCATTCGCGCGAAGCCTAGATTGGCTGAGCGCGAAAGCAGAGAGTGCCTAGGTTCGTGGCTAGCTACGGCTTATAAGGCACGGGCTAGCTAGAGCTGACCGTTGGGGAAGTCGTTGGTCGTTGGCTGCGTCTAACTGTTCGGGCAAGGTGGTTGCCCTGCAGGCGAGACGCGCCGATATTAACGGTAACACTAACCGCTAGAGTTACTGTCCCGTACACATGATATTGGATATGCAAACCTCTAGATTCAAATAAATCTGACCATAAAAAACCACGGTACCATCCCTCTGATGCTTGCCCTTTTTCAAAGTTGTTCTCGTATTGTGTCCCTTGGATTAGGTGTGTCGCCCATGCCATGACATCGTCTGGAAAGACGGAGAGCTTTTTGCTGCGGACGCGACGCACAACGCTGGCGATGCGCTCTTTGATTGCTAGCGGAATTAGAGTACCGCCAGTCTTTTGGGGAGTGGGCACAAGTATGCCAGTCTTGATAGATGTTGAGATCAAGGCGCGGCACCATGAGTGACTAATAGTGATATTGTAATCCTTTAACAACGTTGTCTGGGCTTGAGTCGCAGCGGCACGCACAGATTGGTTACACTCATGTGCATTTTCTACCACTTTTCTGAGCACAGTCTTGACCGCCTCCCTGTAATCCTTGTGACTGTCGGCACCTTTGGTCCTTTTGCCCTTATCCTCTATCACTAGCACGCGCTCTGCATTCCCCTTCCTGCCGCATTTGCCCTTCCGGCCAACACCCCGACGAGTTGAAGAGGTAGTAGAGATGGGGTTGAGCGGTTGGTCTTGTCCAGCGGTCTCGTAAGTTGTGTAGAATGGAACGTCGCGAGTTGCTTGAGTGTTTGCGTTCTCCTCGTCGCCTTCCTCCGGCTCGAGACTTTCGACGGCCATCACTAGCTTTGACAAAGCTGAAACACGTCGCCAGATGCCGTTCTCGAGGGAGTTGTTGTAATTTTCTGGGACGCTAACCACGGCCTCTTTGGCAGCACGGAGACCGGCTTCCAAGTAGCCTAAGCCGGTCTCCATCTTCCATATTTGAGCACCACGATCATATAGCTGTTGGCGGTGGGTCTTGGTGAGGCCACCAAACGGTAGAGGGCGAGCGGAACGGCGTGGTCGAGCGGGGTCGTACAGGTTGCGATTAGCATCGGAGGGGGCGGCTGAGGGGCTGGCACCCCTAAACATGGCAGCGAGAGCCATGTGTCGCAACGTAAACGTGCAAATGAAGTTAGTTGTTACATTGTGGGCTGATATGCCGAGTTGCAGTGTACGGCCGAGTCGATATTGGGAGAACGAGCAGGTAACCGTGCTTGTTTTTGTAAGATGTGAAGGTCGCGAAGAAGGAAAAAACCGAACGCGCTCACCGGATCGGCTTGCGTTTTTCTCCCTCGAGCGCCGGAGGCGACACCCCCAGGGGTGGCACAACACAACCATCCATTGCTCAATATCACTGGGGGTGTTGACTCCTCACTTTGAGAAGGCCGGACGGACGTTGTAGGTGGTTGGAGTCGCTTGTTGGGTGGCTTTGTCGGGTGATGGGGTGGATCGTGACAGCCGGTGAAGAATTTGAATTACAAGCAACTACAGGTGGTCACATTTTGACCCACCTCTAGGTACCCACGGGTCGGCATGATTACCACCAAGCCCTCTGCAAACCCTCGTCTAAGTGAAGACCTTCATTGTTGAGGTGTTAGCCCTATGGTTGGCCCTAAGAGCAACCCCATATTGCCCTTTCCGTGCCCAGCGTGACGGCGGGTGGCTAGATAGACACGGGTGGATAGAAACTAAAAGCAAGGGGTACTCCAGGGTTCAAACACCCACAACGAGTTTTCTATGAATTACTATGATTTCCACAATGTTGTAAGCAACTCAACAGCACTTATTAGTTATTCAGATATACTGGTAATGTGACAATATATAGTACACCGTACTTAGTACACATCATTAGTCTAGTTACCATTCGTTAGTCTAGTTACCACCTGCGTGGTTAAAGCGAGCGTCTTGCTCTCGCTCCTCTCACTCCTTTCTACCGACTCCAGCCCGTTCACATGCTGGGTGTCTATGTAACTAAATTGGAAATTGGAAATTAAACACAACATGTGCCGGCAAACTGGACCGACTGCTGTCTCTCGGACCTCTCTACCAAGCCATACATGACTTATAAGCGAGTTTAACCCGGGTCTCTTCGACCAGGTACACCTATCGACACACCTATCCGCAATGTGTGTCGATGTTCCTCGGGAGTTAAAAAACTGTAAGCAACCGCAGTAATTGCCACAGTCCCCCCGCCTAAGCAGTAACAGCGTAATAATTTTGTAATCAAGAGAAACTGATCTAAAAATGAATCCACTTGTCGAGAAATGCAAAACTAAACTGCTGCTCGACCTTCACGATGCTCGGCCCGCTCCCACCGAACCGGGGTGCCGACCGGCCGAGGCCGGTCGGCGTTCGGGAGGGACGACGGGCCAGCCTAATCTAGCTCCCGCGTGACTTCGGTCTTGCCGAAGATAGGAGGGGAAAGGCTGGCAAAAATCCCCTCCTCGCGTGGTCGCTCGTCGATCCCGCCGCCCCATCCCGTAAGCCCCGCCAAGGTCGCCGCCGCATCCGCCGACGCGACGGTCCTCCTTGTCGAGGTCCCCGTCACCTCGAGGGCAGGTGGGGGGGACCGAGACACATAGACATAGAAAAAATTGGCGCTCCTGCCTCCGCACCTGAATTTTCCCCGCTCATTTCCCCGGTTTTTTCTCTGTCTGGTACCCGGGTACCTGTCAGGTAGTCCGGCCTGCGTCCGTACCCTCCCCCCTATGATCGCGCGTCCATCTAGTAGACTTTGTTGAGGTTGGGGCCTCCGCGCTTACCCGGCTCCCCCCGCAAGGGTCTCGTCTATCCGGTAGTGGGTATCGAGGAGGGGGGGGGGGGGGGGGGGGGGGGGGGGGGGGGGGGGGGGGGGGGTCATGTCGCCGTAGCCGGTTCCGTCGGGCCGCGGGTGCACGGAAATTAGTCAAAACCCTCCGTACGGGGTTTTCCGGCGGCGCCGACCCGGAGGGTCGTCGTCGCCAGATCTTGTCGCTCCTTCCGTCGCGACATGCCTCCTTGCCGCCCAAGCCTACCCCTCCCCCTCGGGAGATGTATCTCGTCGGCGTGGCGGCTCGCTAGTGAGCGCCCTACCCTGGTGCTGCTCCCCAACTAGCTCGACGCCGGGTACGGACATTAGTTTAATTATCCAAAAAGCCCTCCGTACACGGCTTTCCGGCGGCGGCTGATCTTGAGGATCGCCGCTGCCTCACATAGCCGTTCCTCCGCCGCCGCCTCACATACCTGCCACCGGCCTATGCCATGTCTTGCCTCCCCCCCTGAGAAGTGTCGACTGGCACATGGCTGGTCGGCGGCTAGCGAGCGCCCTTTCCTGGCGCTGCTTCCCGGCTGGCCACCACCGGCTCCAACACCCACCCCCCACCGCAGATCCGGCCGTACCCTCCTCGCAGTCAGACGCTCCTGAAGTACAGGTCCCACCCCCTCGAGGTAGGACTATTCTTAGTAGTATATGTACGCGAAAAAAGCATATCGGACGGGCCGAGCGGGAGATCTCGGTGCCGGTATTGCACAGATTTTTTTTTTTTCAAAAGCCCTATGTACAGGGCTTTCCCGACAGCTGCTGATCCCGCGGATCGACGTGTCGGCCCTCTTAGCCCCCTACCGTGCCAGGCGTGGCACGGCTACGGGGTTTCGAGCGCCCACCACGGGGAGGTGAGGGGATGCCGACGAGCCTGCGAGCGCACCCCCCTCCGGGGCCGCCGCCGCTGCGCCGCCGGCGGGCGCCGTCTATGTAACTATCCTTTACCTGCTTCCCTTCTCGAACCACCTATACTTGGTTCTACAGGTTATGGGCTCCTCTACACCATCGTAGACAATTCTCTTTTTTCCTTCGCAGCCACAGCTTTCAGGCACTCCCGGCACTCGAGGCGTTGCCTCATATTTTTTTTTCAGTACTATACACAATGCTTTTGGCGTGAGTTTCTTCCCTCGAGCTCTGCTCAGGCAACGCCAACACATCCTCCGGCCCCCGGTGTCGCCGGACCTCTCAGCCGTCAGCTCACACGCGTTGAACGCACTCGTTCAACACGTACAGGGTGCACACATGTCCAATTCACGGGAGGGGGGAGCATTCTCGGGTGAATACTCATCCACAGGTTGCACGACAGCTTTTCAGCGGCTCACTACACGTGCCCCCACCCCCCGTTGGCCATTGGCGCCCTACTGTGCCCCACTGTTCTGGAGTATACGGCAAGGAACTGTGAGACACCCCGGGGCATCAGGCCGAGGGGTCGGCGGGCATCGGGCCGTCTCACAGAAACCACCGTTAGGCACAGTAAGCGCTAGCAGATTTTTCTGTTGTTCCTGTTCCCCCGTTCCAGCCCGCCGTGCCACCATGGCACCCAAACTCCGCGGTGCGTCGTCGAGTGCTGCTCCCGGAGGCTCGTCCCCGTCGTCTGATGTTCCCTCAGACAGCGAATTAACCATTTCGGTTTTGCACACCATCATGGCGCGTCTTGACTCCTTGGAACAACCCCAGCACCAGGAGCCGCCCCGTCGACTCCCCACGCCGGACGTCCACCCCCCTTTCCACCAATCCCCCCACACTCCAGTCGGAGCTCCTCCGACCCCACCGTCTGCCTTTCGACCAACAGTCGATCCAGCCATAGTGTGGAACGCCAACACAGCAAGTGCATGTTTCGACAGAGAGGCGTGCATTCGTCATTACAAGATGGACCAACCGCGCCTTCAGCCAGAATCCCCGTTCAAACGCTGGAAACACGACTTCATCTCTTACCTGCGTCTGAAATATCCTGCCCTCATCCCTCAGCTCGTTCTACACCAATCCGGTGCCCGCATCGATCTCGATGCTCAGGACTTCCTCCTGGCCATGTTGGCTCAGGCAACAACCCTACACCCCGTCGGCCGACAGGCGATCGACGCTGTCCCCTCGTCGCAGCCCGACAGAGGATCTGCGTCGTGGCACAAGTTGTGCAGCCGGCTGGAAATCTCGCTCACCATGCGTCTAGCGTCTCAGCTTATCCGCCAACAACGTCCAGGAGAAACCCTCACCCAGTTCGTTCACAACATGCGTCAATCGTATAACGAACTGAATGAGTCCTACATGCTGGCCGATGGACCGGTCACTCTACCGGAACACCTCTTCAGCATTTTTGTGCTGGTTGGCATGTCACAGGCTGGACATTTGGGCCAAGCCAAACAATGCATTATAAATGCTTTCGACCCAAACGTCACTATCCCTGCCGGCGCGCTGACGGAGCATCTTCTGCGACATGCGGATCACCTCGACGACCATGTTGGTGAACCGCATGTCCCCTTCCCCGCTCCGGCCCCGGCGACTGCCTTCCTTGCTGGACCTCCGCACAGACGTTCTCACCCCCCGCCAAGTGGTCGCACTCCTCTGGACAAACGGGTCAACTACTCCTTCGCTGAGAAGTGTGGTTGCTGCGGTGAACCCGACCACCGCGGCTATAACTGCAAGGCCACTTACGCGCAGATCATTAAGTGGCAGCGCTACAAGATTAAGACCCTCCATGAGCATTTCAACCGCGTGAAAGCCCCCACTGCTCACCTGAGTGAGGTGTCTGATGACACCCCTGTGACAGTGGACACTATGGCGGAGGTAGACGATTCCGACCCACTTTCCGACTATCTTGTGCGTTCCCCTCTCTGCCTAGTTGCCCTTCTCAGCCTCCCCCGTCCCGACGGATTCTCCTTGTCCCAATGCTGGGTGGTTGACTCTGCGTGTTCTATCAACCTCTCTGCCCACCGTAGTGATTTTATCATCTACACACCCGCAACTCACACATCCACTGTTGGTGAAGTTGGTGTTATCATTCGGGGCAGTGGCATTGTTCGCCTTCACATCCAATTACAGTCCAGGGCTGTTATCACGCGTATTATCCACACCATTTTCACCACTGACCTTATAACACGGTCATCACATGGCATTAGCAGACTACTCAGTGTCAGCTGGCTGCAGAAACACTGCGGCTGCGAAATCACCTTTCCCAATGACACTGACATTGGCCTGTTAATCGTTCCTACAGGAATGGGAGTCCTGAAACCCAGCGGCAACGGCCTTTACGTACTTCCCCTTCTGGACGCGTCCCCCTTCTGAGACAGCTCCCAATGCTGCTCGCTTAGACAGCCTCCCAATTGCCCTTGCGTCTCCCACTACTGCCACTCTGTGGCATAATCGCCTCGGCCACCTCCACATGCAACGCCGTGAGGCCCAGCATGCCAATGGTGTTGAGACTGTCCCTCACCTTGGTTCCGGTGTAAGACGTATTTCCTGTGATTCGTGTCTGCTTCACAAAGCTCAGTCCGCAGTCAAAAACACATCGCCGTGTGACAAGCCTGCATCACCTCTCATGCACCTGTCATGTGACCTGTGGGGCCTAGTCAGCATTCCCTCACCACATGGCATGCGCTATTGCATCCTTGTCATAGATCACCACACTCACTTTATGTGGGTTCGGTTCATGAAAACTAAGGACGAATCATGCGCTCTGCTCGAGTCGATCCTACTGGAAATCAAACACATCCACGCCAAACATCATGCACACACCACGGCATTTGCCCATGTGCTGAAGTTTGACTCCGACACAGTATTTGAAGCTGCTGAGACACAGTCCATGTGTGCCAAACTGGGTGTCGGCACCCAATTCTCAGCCCCCTACGCGCATCACATGCTCGGTAAGGCTGAACGTCCATGGCGCACCATCCGTGATTGCGCTGCTGCGAGCATGCACACCATGTCCGTGCCCACGTCCATGTGGTCCTGCGCCATGAGCACCGTAGTCTACCTCCGCAACCGCACTTTCAGTCGTGCAGTTGGCACCCGCGGTGGGGTTCCCCTCACTCTCCTCACATTCGCTCCCCCAGATGCTTCGGGGTTCCGAGTGTTTGGTTGTGCGGCATTTGCTAAAGTTCCAGATGCCCAACGCAAAAACTTGATCCGAAATCTTTTCGTGGTATTTTCGTTGGGTATCCGCCCAACTCTCCAGGTTACAGAATTTACAATCCTGCAACTCGGCGCATTACCACCTCTGTGCACGTCGTATTCCAGGAGAATGTCTCCGGTTTTGGCAAATGCCTCAACCCCATGCATGCGCTCGACCCGTGGCCTAGCGCGTATGTTCCCTCCTCAGCCTCACCCGCTGAACCGCTCATCCCCATGCGTTCCCCTCGTGAGAGAGTGCCTCCGGCGCATCATGCCGATTACGTCGCACATGTTGCTGTCACCCCCCCACTTCTCCTCACCGCATGTTGTGACCGTGGTGTTGATCCGGACCCTGCCGATTTCATCGAGGTTATTCCTCTGGCCGACCTCCCCTCTCTTCCGTCCCATCGGCCAACCGGCACAGCCTCAACCCCAGTGGCACTCATGTCCGCCAAAGACTGCCCGGAACCTGCCTCCTACGCAGACGCATGCTCTAGCCCTCATGCTCCTAAATGGACTGCAGCCATGCAGCAGGAAATCAACTCGCTCCTCGACAATGGCACATGGACGCTCGTGGACCTCCCTGAAGGACGCCGAGTTGTGAACATCATGTGGGTGTACAAAGTGAAGACCGATCACCTCGGTCAAGTCGAACGCTTCAACGCGCGCTTTGTCGCGAAAGGTCAGGGCAGTTTACTACACAGAAACGTTCTCCCCCGTCATCCGTATGGCCAGCCTGCGTGTCATGCTCGCCATTAGCGCTGCAATGGACCTTGACCTCTGCCTTATGGACATCGACACCGCCTTCTTGTATGCCCCCCTCAAACAGGACGTCTATATCAGACAACCCATGGGTTTCTCCGATGGGACGACGCAGGTCTGCCACCTCAAGCGCTGTCTTTATGGCATGAAACAGTCCCCCATAGAGTTTAACGAACTTCTGCGCGACTGGCTGATTTCCAACGGGTGGACTCAGCTCCAGTCTGAACCCTGCATCTACATTTATCGTCACGACGGCATCTTCGCCATGCTCGGAATTTACGTCGATGACCTCCCACTGGCATGCAACAACACTCAGGGGGTAGTGGAGTTCAAGCGCACCCTAGGCCAGCGATTCAAAACCAAAGACCTGGGTGAACTCAGCAAACTTCTTGGTATGCACATCACCCGTGATCGCGTCGCGAGGACCATCTCGATCGACCAGACACAGTACCTCACTGACGTACTCGACAAACACAGTATGAGCGACTGCGCCCCGTCCCTTCGGCCCATGGACCCGGGCTTTCTGTCTGGCATCGCATCGTCCACGTTGACCCCTCTCACAGGCCCCGCGCGAGACGTGTATCCTAGTCTCCTCGGTAGCCTCCAGTACGCTGCCATCTGCTCGCGGCCAGACATTTCGACCGCCCTCAGCATCCTTGCATCTGCTCAGGCCAACCCCTCAGTTCAACACTTTCAAGCTATGAAAAAGGTACTCCGCTACCTCAAAGGCACCATCAGCATGTGCCTCACGTTGGGAGGGGGTGATGACCATTCGATACAACTCTCAGGCTATGCAGATGCAGATTGGGGCAACGATGCAACACAGCGGAAATCAAGGTTTGGGTATATGATTACAGTCGGCAAAGGGGCTATCAGCTACCGCAGCCGCCTACAGTCATGTGTGGCACTCTCTACCTGCGAAGCTGAATACTACTCCGCGGCTGACGCAACGCGGGAAGTCATTCACCTCCGCCAGCTCATCGGTGAAATTCTTAACGCCCAAATCACAGAGACCACAACCATCTGGGAAGACAATCAAAGCACCATCGCATACTCTCAGAATGCCATGGTGAGTGATAAGACCAAACACATTGACCTCAAGTTCCACTTCGTTAAGGATCATGTGGAGAAGGGCACAGTCCGACTCATGTACTTACCTACAGACAAGATGGTGGCGGACACTCTCACCAAGCCACTCCCTTGACAAACGATGTCCATGCACACCTCTGCAATGATGGGGACGATTGGCCCTATGAAGCGTCACATCCCCTAGTTACCTTCAGGGGGGGTGTTGTAAGCAACTCAACAGCACTTACTAGTTATTCAGATATACTGGTAATGTGACAATATATAGTACACCGTACTTAGTACACATCATTAGTCTAGTTACCATTCGTTAGTCTAGTTACCACCTGCGTGGTTAAAGCGAGCGTCTTGCTCTCGCTCCTCTCACTCCTTTCTACCGACTCCAGCCCGTTCACATGTTGGGTGTCTATGTAACTATCCTTTACCTGCTTCCCTTCTCGAACCACCTATACTTGGTTATACACACAACATTCCGGCAAAGCTAAGCCGCAGTGCCAAGCAACGCCCATGGAATTCGGCTCGCCTCACGAGGCGAGTTGTGCGGGGTTTGTCGATATATGTTCACCAATTCTTCATTTCTACTGAATTGCAAGCCTAATTCCCGGCGCGTGCCACGCGTGGGGCGGGTAGTGTGGTTGGCAAAAGCACATACCCAAGCATTCCAAACACCATTCTAAACGTGATGAGCCCCAAACGGCCAAGTTAGACCGCGCCCCTCACCAGAGCCAATCGCCCCCGCCTATGTACAACGTGCAGTGTTTGTACAAACGAGCGTCATGTGGGTCTTTACTCGCTTGCTTCTCAAAACATCACCCGTGCTTGCGGCGTGAACTCCCGTGCTCCATTCACAAACCCGCAAACCAACCTCGCGCAATGAACACGGCACCCACGCCTCCAAACCACCTCCAACAAGACCCCAAAAATAAGGCTATGTGAAAAGCTTATCAATATGCAGCTTGGTATGAGCGCTTGAGCAATGCCCAAGCGTTGCGCTATGAATGACGTGTGCAGTTCGGTCGATTTCCTAGGAATATATATGGGACTAATTCGACACACTCCGACGACAACACTCGCTTTAAGCTCACAACACTCGACGACACAACTGTCGCACGACACAACACTCGACGACAACACTCGCTTTAGGTAACCACCCCGGATGGCGGCCAGCTGGGTGTCGTCGTGCTTGACGTGATGAGAGAGGAGCGTGCTCTAGACTGGCGTATGCGTAACGTTACGCATGTCAGAACTTTTATGGAGGAGTGTTTATCTGCAGTCAATCTATTTTTCATCGCGGCTGTCATATGATATTCCAAATACGGCGAGATGTACAGCAGAATAGGACTGGATTACAAGAAGAACAACATGAACACAGACAGGGAAAAGGGAGGGGAACCACAAGGGCAAAACGGGAATGATGAAGACTTCTGTATGTACAATTATATTATTTACAATCGATGTTTTTGAATATGCACGCAACAATCTGTACTAATATTTATGAATCTCTCCGCATATATATCGACAATGAGCTCCTCCAAATTTGCTGACGCTCTTCGCCTCTGCTGTGTTAGCGTGTTCCGAGCCTGCGCTCCAAGCTGCACCCCAAGCCCCATGCTTTTGGGCTCAGCCGCTATGGAATATGAGCACAGCACGTCGCTAGCTATGTCGTGGTGATAAAATGAATTTTCGATGATCGTCATGGCATTTTTTTACTTCTAAGGCTGGTGCATTACGCCCACGTAGTCGGGCGTCGAGACGGCCTTGAGAGAGCAGCTGCCATAAAATTTGCATTTGCCGGTGTACTTCAGCATGAATGCGAAACAACCGCTGGCCTCGCTGCACAGCTCAGCACACTTGGAAGTGCACAGCTCAGCGGCATCGTCGCAACCTGGAATCATTGTCTGGCCGATGTTATCCTCGGAGCAATGGAATTTGTGAAGATAGGTGAACGCAGCAGGCTTATTCATCGGCTCGGCGTTGCTCTGATCATCAAAGCTGCGACCAGCACCCGCTGACGAGCCTGCGTTGCTGTAGATATTTACGCCTGTAACGCTCCCGATAACATCGTCGATGAGGCTGCAGGACGAAAATAGCTTGCACGTCTCGGGGGAATCGACGTACGTGTTGCAACCAGGGACGATGTTGCAGATTCCCTGGCAGTCGACCTCGTCCGTGGGGAAGGTGCCCAGGTCGGAGTCTCCCTCGCAAGAAGCTGCGTCGAAGCGGGCGTATATGACGTCGCCGGAGTGACCAAGACTTACTCCCTCGTTGCATATTACTTCGTCGGTGATATTAGCGATGCCTACTGTGCTGTTGGCATCGTTTGCGACGATTTTGGCGCAGTCGGAGTAGAGCAGGCAGGAGCCGTCCGCGGTCTGAACATACGCGTTGCAGCGGTGGGGGGTCACAGCTGGGGCCGAACCCGTTAAGGAAGCGACTTTGTAGGCATCACACGTTAGAGCGCATCCTCCAGCAGCTTCGACCTGGGAGTAGCTGGCAAGTAGGTTATCCACTCCACATCCAGACGAAGAAGTGAGCTGGTATGGTCTGAGTCTGTCAAGAGGTGAGTGCGGCTGTTGGCTGGTGGTATTGCTTGTTTCGGAAAGCAGCCGAGCTTCGGAAATAAGGGGGGGCGTGGACGCCAGTAGCAAATAGGTCGCGAGAAAGAAAATTTGGGAAGCCATGGCTCGGTACGCTGATCGCGTATTGTGTTCTCCGATGACAAGCTGTTACTTGATCGTTATGGGTGGTCGAAGGTGCTGCGCTGACTGTTGCTTATGCCTCGGCTTATAAGCCTCCGTGTTTCGGACTCGATGAGTATGCCGTCCGCGGTCGCGGCACCTTCGGAGCAGCAGCGGCTTGGACAATAATGATGACACCTACACCAATATGGACAAATAATAGCCGGCAAATCGCGACACTACTGGCCGTAAGTACATTGAATACGACCACTACAGTAGGGTTTCACCCACACACAGTATAATGTTGTAAAGTACTATTTTCCTGGAGTGGGGCCTGGCGTGTGCTGCTGCGAATGAATGTGCTGTCATAGGTTACTACTATCATTGGCGCGTCCGCGGCTTATTGGAATGTACGTCGAGGTCGCAGACCGTAGAAATAGCGGTGGTTATTTGGGAATTTCGAAGCAATTATTGGCAATACCCTGCTTAAAATATGCATTAAAGCATATTAATCGACGATTAATCATTATTAATGACTCCTTTTATCAAAATTGGAATTGTTGATATCATGTACAGGGTGAAACCGGCTGCTGTCTGTAGGCCCGTTTACACTCCTCCACAAATGTCAGGACATGCATTATGTTAAGCATAAGCTAGTCAAGAACACGCTCCCCTCGCACCACGTCAAGCACGACGATACCCGAGTACCGCGCAATTGTAGGAGAGCCGAGAAGCAAGCAGTAAGCCGTCATCCGGGGTGGTTACACCTCAGCTTAAAGCGGGTGTTTTCGGTGGAGTTTGTCGAATTAAGCCCATAAATTTCTAGGAAATTGTCTTAACTCCACACGTGCGCCACGCTTGGGCATTACTGCTCAAGCACTCATGCAAAGGTGCATATTACTCCGTGTTCCACATTCCCGTATTTTGGAGAACTTTTTGTGGGGGGTTTGAAGGCGTGAGTGCCGTGTTCAATGCGCGAGGTTTGGTTTGCGGGTGTGTGAATAGAGCACGGAAGTCCACGCCGCATGCACGGGTGATGTTTTGGAAAGCAAGCGAGCAAAAACGCACATGACGCAGGTTTGGATAAACACTGCACGCTGTAAACATGCGAGGGCGATTGGCTTGTGGGAGGGGCGGGGTCCAACTTGGCTGTTAGGGACGCATCACGTTGATGGTTGTGTTAGGAATGCTTGGGTATGTGCTTGTGCCGACCACACCCGCCCCACGCGTGGCACGCGTCGGGAATTAAGCTCGTAAATCAGGAGAAATGAAGAATTGGTAAACATATGTCGACAAACCCCGCACAAATTGCCTCATGAGGTGATCCGAACTCGATGGGTGTTGCTTGGCATTGCGGCTCATCTTTGCCGGAATAGGTCGTAAATAAAACAATTCACTAAAATTTTGTTTGCGAGTGTTTGAACTCCATAGTAGGTGCGCTCGACGCGCAGTGAATCTACGCGTTGAACGGTACCTGTTTGAAAAAGTTTTGACCATATGTGAGTAAGTTATGATCGCTTGAACATTGTGGCCGAAAGCGGCTTGCCCTTGGGTTGTGCGCATATCGGTGGTAAGTCTACATACGCAATTTCGTGCGTTTCCCCCACAGCGGCATGCCCAACACCTTCTCCCTCCGTCGCTTATGCTTTATACTTGCGCGACCGTCGCATGAGCATTCATGTTGCGGCGTTGTGCGCCCGCTACTATTTTCGTGTAACCAATGCGGCGAGTGTTTGAAAGAGCGTGCCGCACGGGTGCGGGCGCGATAGCCCCAAGTACACAAGCCTGGCAATGCTCGAATTAGCCCCCGTAGCTGTCGGCGCATTGCATCTTGGGCGCCAAAAGCATTGCCTAGGATTTCAGGAGATTTATTAATAAATTCGACGCATGGTTACATTTTATGCTTGCGAAGGTGAGAAATCTTTTCCGAACTTTTGTGGAGGAGTGTAACTCCGCCGTCTAGAGAATTTATAAGCCGGGGCGAGACCGTGACCCTCCTAATCTCACCTCTCCAAATTGAGCTGGGGGTGTTCCCCCCCCCCTCCCCCCCCCCGCCTCACCTTGGAGTTTGTCACTCGCGGCGGCGGCGGTAGGTCGGTAGAGTTAAGTGCGGTTATTGAGGCAAGGGATGAGGAACGGTTAGAGGTCGTGCGGGATTTGAGGCGGTAACTGAGGAGGAGGTGGCGGAGCCATTGAACGGTGTGCAAGTGGAGTCGTGGAATTATGTGTGTGGTGGAGAGGCGTGTTTCAGAGTTTAGATTATCGGGAGGGCATGTGGGAGGTATGAGGGGGGTGAGGCTCGCGATGGTGGACGTGTGGGAGGTGCCTATGCGACTCATGACGACGGGAAGGGTGTCAATCTTAGAACCTGGCCTGTGGCTGCGTAGAGCATTGTTGAGAGGGGTGAATTTGTCGCGGAGGAGTTGCATTGTGTTAGAGGTTATTGTCTATGCATTCTTTCCGTGTACCTAGTTGAATTCTTTTAATTGAGGAGTATCGGCGTATCGTGTTCAAGTGTCCGACGAATCTGGGTTCAAAAAAATTTACGAGCGAATGAAAGTATTATCCGTACTTGTATGACAGTACTTTTGTGTTTTTCAAAATTCAAGTATTAATACATAAGCATCATAAAATTTACATGCAGTATATTATGTAGTACTTGCTCGTACCTTGTTAAATTCCAGAGAAAATGCGTAATCATGATTTTTTCGACGGATTTTGCCTTTTCGGAGTAAAATGAATCACTGCCTGAAGATATACGAGGGAATGGCTCTTCATGGCACTCTGGGTTCCCATCTCCGCGACGCTTTTCAGGAGGGCAGTGCTGATGCTGTGGCATGCCGTCTTGTTCCTCGGGCTTAGGTTTTTTCCTCTTTTCTTCTTTTTGCTTGGTGGCCTCCACTGCTTTTTCTTGTAAGAAATTGATTTAGATTATATACGAGGGAATTAAAATAAGTTTAAGGGGACTTCCGGGGAGGGGACTTCCGGCCCTTTCCGATAGGTATTCCGGCGGAACGGAAGTATGCGCGGAATTCCGGTGTTCCGTCGGAAGAGACCGGAACGGAACTTTGTTCCGCATCACAACTTTGGTATATACTGTAAGGACTTATACAGTATTCACTTACCTACTTACTTACGGGTATACGGGTAAAAGAGGATACAAAGACATGACGACTACCTGTACTGCCTGGCAGCGTCTGTGCATCGCCAAGATCATTATATCCTCGACAAACGCGCACAGCGCAAGAGTGGATCACCCAATCACGCGCGCCCCGGCCGGTATGCGCAGCGATCAAATAGCACTTGCCCTTTGCGTCGGCTCCGAACCTCACCATGCATGGACCTCAGCCCGGTATACGAGGTATTCCCGCAGGAGTAGTAACAATTCTTGCGTTACCAGACGATTATGTCGCCAATCTACAATGTCGCTAAGAAGCGATATTGTTGATTGCGGAGGAAGGGTCGATTACATACATATTATATAGTCCAATGTCGAACTATGGAACGGTGTGCCCTACTCGCTAGTTTCTTGTCACATACTGACGTTGAAAACACGTCACACCTTGCCACAGTGCTACAGCTTAGCGGGCTGGGGAGCGGGAAATGGGAGCAGCGAGCCGGGGAGCCGGCGGCAGCGCTGTCGGCAAACAAACTACAGTCACAGTGTGGACGGCGGTACGGGTACGTTGCTCACCGCGCGAGTCTCAGCCCCGCGAGGAGTGGCCTACAGGACGGAAACAGCCTCGACGCAGACACCCTTCCCACCGCCTCTAAACCTGGCAGGTACGCTCCGGACGGAACTCGTGAGTCCTGTCGGTCCCTGCTCGCTGCGTTAGGGGAAAGTGGGACGATCAAGGAAAACGCTGCGGTGGCTGACGAGATACGTGGTTTGATTACAGTATATTCGGACCAGGTCAGCGTGTGGGAAAGTCTGGCGGGTCAGAGGGTCAGGCAGCGAGGTGGGGGAGGAATAGCAAGGGACTGGAGCGTAGGAAAACAGGAAAGCTGGTGTCTAAGAAGGAAAGGCGAGTGAGCATTGTGTCTTGTGATTCACTCACTCATTCACCATTCTTTTGGATTTTGCTTCAAATGATGAGGCAGCAGACAACTGAGGGCTACGTGCATGTGCGTTGCAGGAAGAGCGGTGGTGATGGCGGTAATGCTGGCGGACAGGGGGTACAGATGGTTGCGGATGCGGTGATGGATCGGCTGCTGGAGCAGGAAGAGGAGGGGGATGAGGAGGCGCTGTCGGGGGAGCTCATTGCGGACCTGCTGCACATCATCCCCGCCCCAGCCTCACCCTTCCTGGTTGTCCCAGAGGGAATGGCCCGTCCCGCGGTGAGATGCTGGATAAGCCTTCTCTTTGAAAGAAAAGAGGATAGAGGGTATGGGATAGAATGAATAGAAAGGAAGGGGAAAAGGGGGAAGAGACAGGAAAGTAGAGGGAGAAGAGTGAAGGTGTAGATTCCCATAGCTAACTTGCCTCCTAATTTCTCTTTTCTCTTTTTATTTATCACCTATTTCCCCACCGCTCCCCAGCTATATCCTTTATCTCCTACCCCCTTAACATTTATCAACCTCCCTTTTATTATTTCCTCCCTATCATTTTTATCCTAATCCCCTCACTCCCCCCCCCCCCCCCCCCCCCCCCCCTCCTTGAAATCGCAGTCAAGAGGGAAAAGGGATAGATGAGGGGTGAAGATGATGACAACCCTTTCACTTGCACGCAGGAGCTCAACCTGGAGGGGCTAAAGCAGCTGCTTCAGGTTCTGGGGCAGAGAGGGGGCGCTGAGGTGGCGTTTGCTGTTTGGGGCGCTCTGGACGGCAGCGGTGCGCAGACAGCCCGATTCTTGCACTACATGATTGTTGTGGCGGTTGGTGTCTACTCTGGGATTGTCTTTTGAGACGACTTCATTTCCCCCTGATCCTATTCTGCTCTGATCCACCGGCAGGGCTGAGCTATCCTACCAGGAACGCGGATGTAATGCTGGTGCTGCTGCGCACTGCCGAGAGCCGCGCTGATCAGCGAGTGGCGTTGAAGGTCATGAACTCGATGAAGACGCCCGGGTGTGTGGCGACACGGGCTCACTACAACGCGGCCATCGGTGCATGTGCGAGGGTGAATTCCCCTCCCTCTCCCTCTTAATCCTTTCTCGGACACAGGACAGCAGGCTTTTCTGATCATTTCGCTGATCCATTTAAAGGGTTATCTATTTCCCCCTTTTTTCAACGATTTTGCGTTCAACGACATTTCTTACAAAATGAGCATAACAGGTCTTAGTCTTATCACCGTCAGTAGTGTTTCTCAAAACACTCAAGCCGGTGAACTGAAACTGGCAAAAATTGTGCTGTTCGGAAAAAAATGAGCACTTTTAGGTCACAATGAATTGGCTGGTTTTTTCCCGGTCATTAGAACTAGCTGTCAACTGATGGAGTATAAAGGGAGAGTGTTCTCACTCTCACGAGGTGTACTGGCAGGCAGCGGACGTGAAAAGCGCGTGTCAGCTGTTTGCTGATATGCAGAAGAAGCGCATCAAGCCCGATACTAACATCTACAACGCGCTGCTCCTCGTGCATGTGAACAGCGGAAACCTAGAAGCAGCGCTGCAGGTGAGGCAAGGCCAAACTCAGCTCATTCCCTGTGATCGTGCGTGTATGTCGCGATGTGTGTGTGTGTGTGTGAGTGACTGTGTGCGTGAGAGAGAGAGAGTGTGCGTGTGCGTGTGTGTGAGAGAGTTAGTGCATGTGTATCTATGTGTGTTTCCGTCTTTCTGTGTGTGCGTCTGTGTGAGTGTATGCGTGATTGGTTGTGTGTGTGTGTGTGTGTGTGTGTGTGTGTGTGTGTGTGTGTGTGTGTGGGTTATGCATTTACGCTTTGTGTGTTTAATAGTTCATGCGTTCAACCCTGAACTCATTCATGAGCTGTGTTCCTGTAGCTGACCTCGTGTCGTACCCCACACGCAGACATTCCAGGACATGAAAGCAGGAGGGGAGTTTGGGACGATCTGCACTTACAGATATCTCATGTCTGCTGCGACGGTGCGGTCCACTACCGCCGCCATTCAGTATTTTTTGTGTGTGTGTGTGTGTGTGTGTGTGTGTGTGTGTGTGTGTGTGTGTGTGTGTGTGTGTGTGTGTGTGTGTGTGTATGTGTGTGTGTGTGTGTGTGTTAGCTTGCGGGGGTGTGTGCGTGTGTGCGTGTGTGTGTGTGTGTGTGTGTGTGTGTGTGTGTGTGTGTGTGTGTGTTTGGGGGGAGGTATAGCATCGGACTAAGGACTATTGTGTGCCGGCGATGCAGGTAGCGAAGGAGTGGGGAACAGCAGCTGAGATTTTGGAGTGGATGAAGGCACCGCCTGCGAGTTGCGTGGATGCGCATGTTTTCAGTGTTTTTATCGCCGGCCTGCTCAAGGTTGGTGACCTCAGGACAGCGACCAAGGTGGGCGCCCAACCCCCACTTGAATATCAATGTGCTCTTGTCACTATACATGGCGTTGCGTACCTTTTGTCACGGCCATAACTTGTGTGACGACTGCGCTGGTAGGTGATGCTGAGCATGCCGGAGTCGGGTATTGGCATTGAGCCGAGGATTTTGAAGAGGGTGCTCGAATTTTGTCAGCAGTCTGGGAATCAGCGGCGCGCGTTGCATATATTTGAGGCTGTTCGGAAAGCTGGAGGGCTGCAGTTGGGAGAGGAGGACGGGGAGGGGGCGCCACGGGAGCAGGCAGCGTACCTGTGCTACGCGAAGCTTCTAATAATGTGTCAGGACGCTGAGGATGTGGAGGGGTGTGTGCGAGTACATATGTGGATGAAGGAGGACGGGATCAAGGTGGGCGAGGCCATCTATGCGCGACTTGTGGCGGTGCTGGCCAAGGACGGGCAGTGGCGGAGGTGCGTTGAGGTGGTGAAGTGGATGCGGGGGGACGGGATGGAGCCGTCTGTGTATACCTATGGCGACCTGCTCCTGTGCCTGTCGGGGGCGGGGAAGTGGGAGATGGCGATGCGGGAGTTGCGGAACATGGAAAGGGCACACCAGGACTATAAAGTGAGCGGAAGTGGCACCCACTACGCTTTGCTCAGGAAGGATGTGTGTGCGCGTGCGTGTGTATTGTATTTATGGTTATCATTTGTGTGTGTGTGTGTGTGTGTGTGATTGTGTGTGTATGTATTCGCGCATGTGGGCGTGTCTGCAGTTTTGTATGTGTGTGCTGATGATGTGAAAGCGGGTGCGATTTAGTGTGTCTGTTTGTGTGCGGTTTTTTGTGCGCGCGTGCGCGATCGCGCGCGCGCGCACGCGTGTGTGTGTGTGCTAATACGTGTCTTTATTGAGCTGTGCGCTGCTTTGTTGTAAGACCCCCCGCGCGTGTTTGCGCGCGCGCGTGTGTTTTTTAGTGTGTGTGTGTGTGTGTGTGTGTGAGTGTGTGTGTGTGTGTGTGTGTGTGTGTGTGTGCGTTTGTGTGTGTATGCGTGCGCTCGTGCGTGCGTGTGCGTATGTGTTATGTGTTTGTGTGTTCTTGGCGGTCTATGTTAGTTGAATTGGCGTCTGCCGGTGACAGTATTTATGTTCGACAAGCTGCCTTTCTGTCCGAATGTGTCTATGTGCGTGTCAATATTAGTATTTGTTTCTGTTTTCTTAATGTAGGGTGGCACGGTGTGGGTGAATGTCTGCGTGGGGTAGTGTGTATGTGTGTAAGTGACTGGGACTGTTAGCGTGAATCGACCTAATGACCAAGTTTCCATTCATGAATTTCAACGCGTGCATGTGTGTGTGTATCGGTGCGTGTGTGTGTGAGCGCGTGCGAACGCAACTACTTCACGCTGTATGCGAGTGTG
Source organism: Tetraselmis chui (assembly GCA_026401115.1). Taxonomy (NCBI): domain Eukaryota; kingdom Viridiplantae; phylum Chlorophyta; class Chlorodendrophyceae; order Chlorodendrales; family Chlorodendraceae; genus Tetraselmis; species Tetraselmis chui. Next base: position 99 of record JAPMLY010003092.1, on the reverse strand, counting down.
TATTTGAACGAGTATGTGTTTGTGTAGCTACGGAATTATACTGGGATATCTATCGTACTTTATGTGTGTGGGGGGGATAGCAAAACACAGATCGTTTGG